>JAQBSW010005388.1:0-57968 GCA_029291075.1 Eudiplozoon nipponicum | reverse complement strand
AATCCACCGCATGTTCCATGCGTATCGCGCGCGGTTGTGTATATTTAATAAACAACCCTATTAATTACAAATAAAATTGCAGTTCAAGAAATCTCAATTAAAACTGCTTGAAAATAACAGAGATTGTTTCTAAAATCACAGTTAAGAGAAATATTGTGTAAGAACAGAGTTAGATTATTTGACATTAAAGAGCACTGTATTTGTCAAAATCGAACATCTTTGGGTAGTAACGCGGAGCCGTGGGTTAAAGTATATTTCATGAACGAGATTAACAAAGTCGATGTGAATAATGCCTAGGCGTGATATTGTCGGGAAAGGCTTCAAATTAGAACGAGTGTGTCGGCTAATTTTATTCGTTAGGCATGTAGTACACTCGGAGGCCCATAGCTTAACATTTTGCTTAAGGTTATGACATCAGAAATCTTGCTATACGTTTGACATTCGCATTATTACCTGGATATAAAATGGAGAAACTCAAGCCAGAAAGCATTCTCTGAAGATTTGTAGGAAAAACTGATGGGTGGGGCCGCGTATCCGTGAAGAAGTTAATTGTTAACCCTCGCAGAATCTGCAGACAACCGTGGTTTGGTGGCAGGCCATTGATTTGTGCGCTCCGGTGTCACCGAGTTGTTCAGCTAGTATGAGGGATGGCGTAAAGTTAGTTTCTCTCAGAGTAGTACAGTTGACAGAAAATGGCGGAGACGAAGGCTGTTGTAGAGAGACATTTGGCCATTAAAATTTTCGAAGTAGCCCAAGCAAACAAAACATTAAAAACTAAAAGTCAAAATATATTTTAATTAAAAAGATTTTAAATAAGCAAAATCACAATAGTTTTACTGCTTTTCAGATGCGATCGACAATTGTAATTCCCCTGCTTGAGTGCTATGCAACTTTGCGTATTCTGCAGTGTAAGAAGCAATGTTTGTGACAATTAAGAGAGCTAATGAGAAATTTACTCTTTAACGCCGTTTCAAACAAGTGTACCAGATCAGAGGCGGATGTTAAGAAGTCCAGTCAGAGCTATGCAGTGTGTGTCTTGTTTGTGAGTTAATGAGCTTCTAGGCAGATACTTTTAAACCATGAGATTATAAGGAGCGGGATTTAGAAATTGCTGTATTAAAGGTATTGATATGTCTCGCTAATGATCTGCGGCAACACTAAGAAGGCTGGCAAACGTATAAATCCGATAATTAAGTTAAACGATAACGAGTGATGGATGCGCTGCATCAAGAATTTGGCGTGATTAGCGGCTAGAGGAGTTAGTAAAATTGCATTGGTATTAATGTAAATAAGAGAGCAGGCACCGATAATCAGCGCAGCAGAAAGGCGACATCAATTGCAGGAAAAGTGCAGGACAAAGTATGTTGCGTGAGAAAAGCATTGCGCTTAGATATAGGCAGATTGCATTTGATTGGTTTATAGATTTCGTGCATTCTCTTTGGTCCAGTGTCAGCCATTTTAATTGCGTATTTTATTTGAATTAATTGATAAGATTTCGGCGATATAACATGACTCTTTACTTCGATCGAGCGCTAAGATAGGAAAAAGTAGATAAAAATTCAACTTTCCAGTCTTGATTTGTACAGTATAGCAGATTTTGAACTTATTTAAGCAACTGGTTTAGGATCTGACTATAGATTAACCAAAAATATGCCATGATGTGCAGAAGTTCGGTTGGTGCAAACTTTCTAATTATATCATGCCAAATAAAAACTATTTATTGACACACAAATTGTTAACGGTAAAGCAAAATAGAGCGGCAAGGATAAGTTTTCAGTGTCGCGGCATCAAAATTTTGTTTGCAGTAGGCGATGCCAAGTTTTAATTGACTTTTTCTGAGCAGATCCGATTACTGCCAATGGAGCTAGTCTATACTCGACGTTGTTCGCCAAGATATTCGGTAATAAATATGTGAAGTTCGTAACTGTTATATATTTAGTTTATACATGAAAATGGCCTATACTATGATATGAATCGGACAACCACTTATTGCTTACCTGATTCTCGTGTTGCGTTTCGAGATGTTTGCATTCGCTGTCTACCAGATATTTCCATATATTTCGGCTTCCGGATATGGAGGCCTTTTTCAATGGAAAGCACATCACACACACAAATGACAATCAATATGTCAAGTGGAAAATTTTAGTTTAAACTGCCCATTTATACTTGTTGCTAGATCTCTTAAGCATAACTTGTTTTTTTACTAGGAAAGTGTATGTCAAATTGGTTTGTGTATTTGTCTGCATGTGTACACTCATCGGAAAGAGATTACAGTGATTTAATAAAAAATACTGACGACTCACTAGATAAGTGTACGTTATGCCTGCGTATATGTGTTCTCATTTGTTTTGGATTGAGGAGTAATCAATTACTGCACGTGTACACTCATCCCAGCGAAATTACAGCGATTTAGCAACATCTGACTATTCACTAGATAAGCGTATGCCACTTCTATGTGTTTGTTTGTGTGTGAGAGAGAGCGTTTACTTAAGACTGAGAAATAATCTGTTACATATAATTACCGGCACATGTAAAAGTTATTCAAGTTAAACTAAAATGATAACTGTCATTTCTTAAATGCACACGTTAGACCTTTTATTACATGTACTTTCCTAAATGAAGTAATTACTAGTGACATTTCTGTGAGGAGGGTGCGAGATACTATGAATACAGTAAATAACTAAGAGTTACAGAAATTAAATTAGAAACGGATGAAGTGTTTTAATAGGGTACAAAGTTTAATTAAAAAGTTTCGTAAAAGAAATTTTAAAAATTGCCTGATAAAGAAAGATACTAGTAATAGTGCAAAGAAAATTTGCCTTTTTAAAAAAATAATAAACCCTCCCATCATGCATAGATAAATGTTTGTTAAAAGGCGCTACATTAACAACAGAACGTAAGATAATAGATAAAATAAGATAACAAGTAATCAAGGATGAAATTATAAGATAATCAGTAATAAATTAGGAGATACTGAATCACTCACCCTCCACTTCTGCAAGTTAATATCAGTCCAGTGTTCTTATTCTTTTACTTGAGCGAGTTTTTGATTCCGATTCGTGCAATCATCGTTTTCTACCATTATTAAATGCTGTATTCCAAATAGGACCTAGTGATATTTCTACGGCTGTTTCATTCATGATATCATTTCACGATTAAATTTCGATGGATCCTCTAATCAGTCTTGTCGACCTGCTACGACTAAAAATTGATATACGTCTGCACCCATCCCAATTAATTGTGTGTCCTGTCTCTACTATGTGGCGTGCAAGGTCTGATCTATTAACATGGCCATACTTGCATTCGGTTTCATGTTCCCCTATTCGTACCTTAATTGGGCGCATGGTTTCATCCACATACATCAGGTTACAGTCGTTACATGGAATTTCATATACTTATGATGTATCTAACGGTTCTATTTTCTCAATTTGGTTGGGAAATTTAATACCTAGGGTAAGGGTCTGTTTTAAAATAGTATGTAAATTGTATTTTGATGCTACCATTTTGATTTCCCTACTTAGTTTAGAGTCAGGTATTACCATTACTCTCCGATCATAATTGTTTTATTTGACTTCACGTACTTCCAGTCATGATTAAGTTTACTTATAACGCTCATTATAGTTGCTTCAATTAGCATTTGAGGATACCCACTAGAACTGAATATTTCTCGCAGTCTACCTAATTCAATCTCCCTATGTTTTTTATCTGTTAATCTTAAGCTTCTTATTATCATCGATTTTAAGATAAAAATTTTCATTCTATAGCGATAATTTGAATTGAAATTAAGAAGGATACCTGAGTAAGTAACCTTCCTATAAACACCCCGTTCTAGTTTTGTACCATTTCTAATTAACTTGACAACAATAAATCGTAATTTGCCACATGATTCATTTTCAATTGTAAATTTCAGCTCGCTCACCTGATTTGCTATGTTTAAGAAATTTATAATTTTATGGTGATTTATCTATTTGGATAGATGTATTTAGACTACGATTAAGCATTTCCAGCTAATTATCATTAAGATTAATTTTAAAAAGGTTTACCACTCGATTAGTTACAGCAGAACACGTCTTAACCGTGGTCTGTCTATAGATGCCAAATTTCCATAACTTTCTATCATGCCTGACCTGAAAATTTCTTGTCTCTCTATTACGTGGCCATCAATAACATCCTCTATGTATTTAAAGTCCTCCGCGTGCAAAAAGGAAATTAACATAGATCTTATTTTAATTTTCTTTCAAATTAGTTTATATATGCGTTTTCCTAAATCGCTAACAAATGTATTCATTAGATTCGAAGTCAGTTCAGGTTTAATCCAAAGTGAAATTATTTGAATAAGATTTGCTGGAATGAGGAACCTGTAATTCATGTATGAGGATGTATACCGGCAGTATGAGGTGGTTGGATAAAATGTATCACTCCACTTATGCTTACCGAATTAGATGTCACAACTTGAATAATAACGAAATATTATAATTGTCTAAATAAAATCGGGTAAGCATCGTAAATCTTAGGTTGTAATAGTGGTGGGGCAGCATCGATATTAACAAGTACTGAGAATCATAGAAATTGCAGAGAACACTGAAGATGACGGCAGTTTTAGCGAGATGACTAGTCTTGAAAGTGCGTCTGAAAAGTGTTTTGTTCGCTATTCACGAGAAAAAATGTTAAATTTCCATTCAATGAGATATGACATCTGTCTTTTTACTGTGGAAGGTTTCTTTGTGACTGCTGTAGACGCACATAAAAGTACGCTATCTAAAGGAGAATAATTTTAAAAACAACAAATCTGCTGCTACCTATCTTGCTAATGAAATGACGTACAACATCATGGATTGCGAAGATATCTCGACCAAATATGTCGAACCTAGCTTATACTGGTTATAGAATACGCAAGTGAAAACTAATTAGCTTTTGACTTCCGTCGATCCCTTGTTAGAAGTAGGCTCAAAATGCAAATTCAGAAGCATCAGTGGTAAGCTGAATAGTTGCTAACGAGTTGAAGGCATGATGTAGCAATTCATCTTCAGCAGACGACCAAGTAATAGTAGAGTTCCTGTTAAGTCCTTTTTATTACTCAGATGTCAATATAACGGATATAGTTGTTTAATAGACCAGGAAGGAACTTGCGATAATAGTTCAAAACTCGTAATCATTTCTATAAATCCGTCAGAGTCTTAGGTAACACAATTTTCTTGATCGAATTGGCCTGAGTAGCCAATGACTGGTTACCCTGGGTGTCAAAAGATGCCCTAGGAATTCAGCAAATTTAGTGGCATAATGCGTTTTGTCACATTTGATTTTAAGCCCATGATCTGTTACTTATGATTCTCGAAATTAGAGTATAGGCGGGGACTTAAAATCATGATGTCATCAAGATATGGCATAGAGCATTCGGTGTCCTTGCGGAGAATATACTCCATGAAAATTTGAAATTTTCGATTGGCGCACTTGAGAAAAAATGGCATAGAGACCTATGCAAAGAATACCGAAAGTATTGATGACAGCAGTCTTCTATATATCTTCTGACAAAACTGGAAATTTTTAGTAGGCTTGTCTGAGGTCGATCAATAAGAATAAATTGCTACCACTGAATTTTGCATGCAATGTATAAATATAAAGAATAGGGAACGCATCGGCTTCCGTCATAGCATTTGACTTGCAATAATCCCCGCAGGCTCTGTATGATCCGTTGGCTGTACAGAAAAAGTATAATGGTTATGTTCAACAACGTTTTGATGGTCTGATGACGCTCTCTTTCAATAGTGTTGGAAAATCTTCCAGGGCAGCTCTGGGTAAAGCTGGGAGTTACCGCCTCTTATTAACCACAGTAGGTTGACTTATTTTGATAATAAGGAGCATTATTTTGATGAAATTTGGCTCTGAATTTCTGAAATTGTATAATGACTTTTGATCTTAAAGGGATGTTGGTAGTTCTGTTGAAGGTTGCATCGGGGATGACTGTATGATCTGTAACTCCGAACCTTCAAAGGCAGGTGTAAAAAAAACTTTGCTCAAGTCTGGTGAACGGGTTATTGATTTTTTGATTTGTGAGATAAAAAATTCTGTCGATATTTTAAAAGGAAATCAAGGCCTAAAATATATAACATTACTATATTGTTTTTTGCGGAGTACTAATATATATGCAACTGCGTATTATGTGTTGAGAAACGGGCAACAAATTAGTTCAAACAGGATCACAAGTATAAAACAAAGTCAGCCTTTACAGGAAGTATACACACATGTGCAGATTGGTTTCGTTATTACTGGAGACTCAGCAATAGGAGTCAGTAATACGCCTTATACACATTATATATTTGGATGATGAATATGGGACAACTGAATGGTAAAATCTCAAATATGAATGCGTATAACAGCAGTAGAGGAGCTTACTTCATATAAAGTCTTCGATAATGTGACCATATTGTTGGTACCAAATACTGATTCGACAAACATAATATTGGTACACGTTCCAGGCTTGGTATATATTACATATAGTGAGTTGGCTTTGAATTCGCATTGTCGAAGACTTTATATGAAGTAGCTTCACTTGTGCTGGTATACACATTCGTATAGGAGATTGAACCGTACAATTGTCTCTCAATCCTCATCCAGGTATATCGTGTGTATGGAGCTTAAAAGCGGCTCCTACTGATGAGTCGCCAGTATGCCCATGAGATTATATACTCTATTAGTTTATTCTACTGACCCAATTTGATGAATATGTTACAAGGTGCGCAACACCTAATACAAAACTCTTAAGACTAGAATGTTGTGTTAGAGCTTGACAATGATGAAGTTGTTGGTTGCATACTTATGTTAAGAAAGTGATGCCGACAACCATAAGCGGGAATGAACTCCATTGTAGCTGTTGCGATTTTTACCTAAAAATAAATTTCGGTCTTGATAACATAAATTGCTGAAACTGTGTTTACAGTAAAATTCTCTCAATTTTTATAATCTAAAAGATGCAGTATTTCATTGGGTTTTTTAGTCGTGTTATATAAGCAGATAGGCTGTTCATCTGGTATGATATTATCTATTACTTTGTCTTTGAGGTTAGGTTTGCTTGGAAAATAACCGTTTGAAAGTTGGCTATTTATTTTGTGTGTGAAGAATACGCAATGTTCCTTTGTTCTGCCTTGGGGTCAGGTATGAAAGGAAACTGACACCCATTTGATAAATTCTTCAAACGCTGCAGGCAATTTTGACAAGTATAAACTTAGTTTTGGTGATTATATCACCAACACCTTGGAGGATTTTGACTAAAGAATCAAAGTGACTTTGTTTGTATAGATAAGTCTGATTCAGACTAAACTTTGTTTCGTTGGTTTATTAATTTGAACTGTTTCTATGACATATTTTTTAAAGATAAAAGTCAAATCTGAAAGAATTCTCTTTAAAGAGGGTAGCCTAACGTTATCAGCTGTACGACTGATGGATGGTCACTGAGCTTACCTAGAATTGATGAAATTTATGATTCGAAAGAGATTTCAGGAAATTGTGCACAGTAACAACACAGAAAAGGAACTTCAATTTAAAAAAAATTTTAAATGGCATTTTGCAGTCAAGATTAGAGTTTGCGACCACGGAATGGAGCACCAAGATAAATGGTAAGACGGTTAAATAATGATTAAGCGAATATTTTCAGAAATTTGTTTAGCTTCCAGAAATACATTCAAATTTCGTGATTAACTGTGTAGACTGAAATATCTCATCAATACAGGTGCTGACGTGATTATAGTCAGGTAATATATGAAGGAAGCAGATTCCCCCCATTTGATTATCAACTGTGGGCCACCAATGGTATTCCAATAAGTATAAAGGGAATGATATATCCGTCCATAACATTGGTATATTCTGTTTGAAAACCTGAAAGACTGCATCATCGGAATGGATATCTCAATCTATTTTCATCTGACATTAGATCTTAAAACTTGGACCATTGAAGAAGGCACGTTGACGTTACCACATACTGATTCGGGAAATTCAGAGTGAGGTCGATTTTCTTACCTCGTCCCGCCATCTCGGATGATTTTGTTGACATTATCAGAAAACATATAGATGTGTTCCTACATTTTAATGCCAAATGAAATGGATTAAATACAGGAGCAAAACACCAAAGGCAGCTAGTGGATTCGTTTCCCTGGTTACTCAACACTCAATCTTTGTCACACCACAAGCAACAGTTTGCTGTTGGCAAATTTCACCTAATACCTGAAGAGGAAATTTGTAAGAGGACATTTTCCGTATTTGCATCCCTGATTGGGGTGGCTCAAAAACCTGAACCGAGACAGTGAAGGGTGTATGAGAACTATCGGCTATTAAATTCCGTAACTAAGTTTGATTCATATCCTCTACCAAACAAGTGCACATTGCTCCTTTATGAGATTTATCCAACTTTAGATCGCCATAACACGTAAGAGATCGCATTAATTTCTTCGAATGCCCTTTGGTTTGAAAAATCCTAGTCAAAAATTTCAAAACAGTCTGTAGTAGTCCTTCAAAATTGCACATTTTCGGTAGTGTATATACAAGATATCATTATTTTCAGTCGTTTTTTTTATAAACACCGTGAGCATTTCTAAATGATTTTAACTAGGCTGGAACAATATGGACTTGTGATTAAATCAAACAAAAGAAAAATTAGATGAACTTTGGTTAAATAACTTGGATATGCACTTGCCAAAATAGATTAAGCATTTGTAAGATAAACTCCAGTCAACGATGGACTTAACGGAAGCCCGGACCTTACGCCAAATGTGTAGTTTCTTGTACATGATCAATTATTATCGACGATTGAATTTAAGGATCGCTAACACACCATATCGTGCAGAGTAGAGCAGAATCAAGAGGTCTTGGCCTATCAAATTGAGCCAATAGTACCATAAGGCCAATGAAATTCTAAGAAATATAAAGTTCTTAGCATTTGTAGACTGGAATAATACTTTTTGATTTAGTCACGGATGCCCCATATAAAACAGTAGTTGTGCTGAGACGGTTTTACCACCGAAAGCACCATGACCGCAAAAAACGGTATAATACATTTGGTAAAAGGCTTCTTGCGGTATATACTGCATTGCTACGTTTCAAGTACTACGTGAACGACAATCACTTCAAGATTTTAACATATGAGCAAGGCTAAATTGATTTCGTGAGGTGAATTCTCAAATAACCCGGTTAGCAAAACTTTATTTTCAAATCTCCCATATTGCTGGTAAAAGAAAATTACTAGAACACGCACTTAGAAAGCCAAATATATCAGATATCGAGCTGATGCGTCAAAATACATGAAAGTGTCCAGAGGAATCGCTAATTGTTTTAGTCCAGAAAATCATAGAACGACAGAGTTTAAATCACTTTACGATGGCATTTGCTCATAAATCGGCCTATGCTTGCAAAATCGTGAGTGGCAACTGACTTCTGTGTGAAACTTCCAACAGACAATTCTGATCGTATGTGCCTTTGGAGTTACGTGTCAAAGTAATGCAACAAACACATGAGATAGGAAATCCGTACATAAAAACCACCATCATGTTAGTTGCTGATAGATATATATGGCCAAATATCTCTAAAGACTAACGGACTTGACAGTGTCAAACCTGTATGGTTTGAAGACACCCAAGAACCAAGTTTCGGAATATTTGGATACCAACCAGTAGGTTCAATCATGTCTATATTGACATTTTCGAAATGCCAGATGTCAATGGTCAAAAATACTTGCTAACAATAGTTGATCCTTGCGGTTTTTAATTTAAGGTGACAATTTTAAAGGATATGATAGCGCAGGTGACATTATGCTCGTTCCTCCATAACCGGGTGTCAAGATATGGTGTACCAGTAAAGAATATCAGAGATCGCTTTTTTTAGTTTATGTCAGAATTTTTCATTAAATCTCAACATACGATGGAAATAAATGTAATGCATATTAGTTTAAGAAAATGGAGTGGTAGAGAGTCTGTATCGTGAATTAAAAATTGCATTGACATGTACCAATGTTACGAGCTCGTTACACAATATTCCTTTAGTAACGCTAGTTATTCCCAACAGATATAGGGCGCAAATATGAAATTCAAAAGCAGAGTTGGTTTAAGGTGAACCATTAAGGCAGCCCGGAGATCTTCTACTAGATAGGCCAATTAGTTATGATTCAGCTTCTAGCAACATATATTATAAACCACCATTGATTGCGCGGGTGCTGATAACAATTAATATCATCAATGTTTTAATCTGGATATAAACACGTCTCTTTATGTACATAATTTTGGCAGTATGAACTAAGCATTGTATAGTGTAGAATAGGCATTTCATGCAGTTTCGTCCTTATAGGGAACTCATCACGTGCTCTCAATAATTTGCCTCGGATAAAGCAAGGTGTATGTCAACGCTATATAATGTTTAGATTATATTGACGAATGTATGTACATTATGGGACAGTTTTTGATACCAAGATCGCAATCTTAATGATAGTAACTCTAGAAACGTATTTTGGCTTGATAGTGCACTTAGAAGTAAGATGTGACGTTCAGTTCCGACCAAAACTGCAAAAATAAAAATCAAATGCTTTGTTTTCTCAGATTTCAGATCCGAATTGCGTATTTATATAACTCATGAGAATGGGAGAAATGTCTGAATTCATTTTATAAGTGACCGTACAAGGTGAAAAGTGTGAAAGACAAAAATTTCGCCATATATGTAAATGGCATGGAGAATTGTATAACTTGGGATCGTTGCATTCTCTAGTTTATCTGGATTGATGGCGAGTCTAAAGGACAAGCTGCGCTAAAAGACCGTCGTTCCAAGGCTGAGTCTAATATACTCAACTCAACTTTGCAGACACTAGCTTCAAGCGAGCAGCATATATAAGATGGACTGTCTGCCAGCTCTAACTTAGCTACAAGAACGTCACTCGTCATCAATTTAGGATGCCTTAAAAGAGAAGAATTAGCAATACACAATGACGATGCCAGGGGCACAAGTGAGAACAACTCAATTCGAAAGCATTCAAATTCAGCCAAGTTCTAATGATTACGTCTATTATTAGACGCCATTTTTAGAAGATGGTGTATGTAGATGAAGTCTTTCCTCTGCCAAAAATGAAGTAATAATTTATTAATAAATTTAAACCACCGTTGATGACTGTAACGTATATTATTTAAAACTAAAATTTCTTGTTTAAATATAAATTCTTCCGTAAATTTTTGCTGTTGAATTGTGCTTAGTTTCAGTTATTTCGTCCTAAATTAAGTGAGTACATCTGGTTGAGTAGTGTAGCCATATTGTTTTGATTTACAAACTTTATTTTCTCGAATAAATTTGCAATATTATTTTACCGGCCTAAGAGTGCTATCAATTGTGCCGCACAAGAAAAATGCGGTCAAATCCACAAATTTGCAATATGTTTAAATATGATCTTCATTTATAATATATATCTTACTAACACGAGGTTATTTTTTACTCAAGAATATTGTGGAGGTCATAAACAGACAATTTAATTGTTCTTCTTTCATTCGAAATCACTTTCTAAATGAAACTGTTGTGGTGCAGTGTTTTATGAAGCGTATTTAATCCTATTATATACTATATAGTTAGTTAAATACAAATTTAATTATCATTGAAGCTAATCTTAAATATGGAAATGAACTAGGCCTCACTGTAGGCGTCGCAGGTCTTGGCCAACTAGACTCTGATGGAAAGTCGATTTCGTTGAATTGTAAATGTTGTTCAACGTGGACCAGAGGTAAATAACTTCTTTAAATCAAGTTTGCGAGCTAGAAGTAAACACCAATCCCATTGTATTTAACCAGTCGTCGAACAACATAACAAAACTACCGCCAGCAGCAACAGACGACGCGTTTCGACATTCCATGATCATCATCAGAGTACGACTGCAAACTGACTATCGAGGATCAAACCACATTGAATATATATGAAAATCAAATTAGATATTCTGCTCTCACCTCTAGCAGTCTCGCATACATTGAACTTGACCGGAAATGTCGGCTGCACAATTTCTATGCAGTCACGAACATTAACTGTTTGCAGCTTTCGCCACATATACATATATAGACAATACAAATTAACAATAATTGATTGCGCGGGTGGTGGTAACAATGCTTTAAATCAAGTTTTGTTATGTAAGTACAATGGGAATGGTGTTTACTTCAAGCTCGCAAACTTGATTTAAAGAATTGTTAACACCACCCGCGCAATCAATTATTGTTAAATAGGTAAATAACTTCACCATGACAGATAGGCGTTCCGCGTCTTTGAGGCTCTTAACGGGACATCTGTTTCTACTATTCAAAATTAAGTGTTCACAAACTCCAAAACAATATAATATCCTCCACATTGTCGACAAGAAAACTGATGCTGTCTTCATAAACAGATTGACATATGCTAGTCAGCAGATAAGCCTTAGCCTACCTAATTAAACATCATCATTTCGTCTCAATTACTTATCGATTTATTAAATTAGGTCGCCGAGAGGCCACTTTGTTAATCTCAGTATAAATTCAATGGAATTCTAGTAAACAGGAACTCACCTATTTTACCTGATCTGCGTTTTGACTAACGCAGCTTTCATTGTTCCAGTAATTTTCTTTTAGCAATATATTTCGGCCCATCTTACCGTAGGCCTTCATCAGTTGCATCTCACGAAACAAATGAAGCAAGTCGTGAGATGCAACTGTCTTCCTATATGAAATTACTGGAATGAAGCTGCGTTAGTCAAAACGCAGATCAGGTAATTTCAATTAATCCAGGTGCGAAACACGGAAACTCCTTCAAGAAACTCACCTATTTTGTTTTTACAGATCTTGCTTGTATATATTTCGTCGCGTTTTCTTGATCGCACAAAACGTACAATAGCACAATGTAGAGGCTCCAGGCCTATTAGCTAATGAGAGCCCTATAGACGCCAAATCAGATTCAGTCTTAGTTTGTCTTTATGAGTCTGATAAGATATTTTTCTCTTCCATATCTGTTAACTTCATGCCTACAATACCTTGAAGCAAATTATCAGTTTCCTCAAATTTAAGATTAGTCTCCATGTTAATCTCACTTAAATATGTATTTGATTAATCTTGCAATAGGCGAAGGACTTTGTACTTCTTACGCAACACTGCACCCGAGTATATAACCTGGACAGAGATTAGACGTGAAAAGCAGAACTATTAAATTTCCTGTCCTGAACGATCCCAATATGCACAAATAAAAACGCAAACTCTTTTTGTAGGCGTTTAGTGTTAAGATCAAAATTTGTAAAACGGAAATGAGATATAAAATGGCAAATGAAGCTGGCTAGAGAAAATCACACCAGACAGATACAGAATACAGAAAAACTGGAATTACGCACAATTCAAAAGTATATATACTGCAAAGTATTTAAACAAAGAATTTTCAAGAAATTAAACGAATATTTTCTTTTTTAATAATACTTTTTTAGATCAGCCACGGTTGTATAAATTTATCGGTAATTGTTACATTAATTTTGTCGGAGGAAATACCTTCCTCTACACAAAACACTCGATCTAACATAGCATAAATCAATTGTCAAATCTCAATTCCATGTTGAGCTTTTATGCAACATTCTCTCAGAACAGTAGTTTACATACGATATAAAAAAGCTTTTCGTATTCTTATTCATATTCATTTTGAAATAATGGATGGTTTTATACAACCCGAAATCAATTTATTGATTAACAAGCAAATTGTTCAGATTTGCACTGGAGTTACACGAATTAGATTATCGACCAATAATCATAAGTAATGTTTTTTGCATTTCGAATTTAATTATCATTATCAGCAATACTAACTTCTTAATGTTCATTGTTATATAAAGAATTAAATAGAACAATCATATGACAATTTCTTACATAAATTTTAAACTAAATAAACCACTTCTTGAAGTCCAAAATATACAACATATACATGTTATCCATCAGTAGCATACGATAATCTTTTTCCTTCATACTACCAATTAATAATAAAAGGTTTTCAGTAACATCTTTTGTTATACGAATATTTATTCAATATAATCTTTCCAATTTTTCATTTAAAAATAGTATTCCTTCTAATTATTAATTTTTTTAAATATTCTTTCTAGGTACCCTAAACAAATCATTTAACAAATTGAACACACACACTTTAAAGATTAGTAAAGCGCTCCTGGTTTTTTATAAATCATACAATTCGTCTTTTTGAAGCATTTATTCCCTGTTCGTTAACTTAATGATCATTTTATCCTAGAATTACTTATTTATTATCTAATCCATTTAAAAATTGAACAACATAATAGCTGTATCAATCAGCAAAATCCGTCTCTAAGACAGTATTCAATACCTTAACATGTGCACCTATTGGTAGTCGCCATCTTATTCATTTTACTTTTCTGCAACGCCATATTTTTTAATACGCCTTATCGCTGGCTCATGTTTTTTTTCTTTAACTGGTAATGCTACTGTTAGTAAGCAATTGTGTTACTAAAAGTTACGATAGGATTGACTTTTTGCTGCTGATTGCTCTACTAAACAAATTTGGTTTTCTTTGTGCCTTTATTGAAGTCATATGTCAAAATATATTGTGCACTATTAATCGGCTTAACTAATTAAGGATTTCAGTTTTGATGCACTACTTTCGATCACTGAAATATAGACCAATCAAGATCTTAAATTCAAACAGTTTAATTATTTATTAAAAATACACGTCGGCACTTATAAGGTTCTATGTTCTGCGGCATTCTGCGATAACCACGTTAATATCTCGCATTCCGATATGTTCACAAATAAAGTAACATTCGCGAGTTTATGCACACTGTGCTTGTCTAACCTTTTTTAGATTATTACTAATGTGCATACATGTAATCAAATCAGAAACTAAAATATACATAATAACCTTTCCATGTTTAAAATAAATAAAAATTACCAATTACAAGAACCGTTTATTTCACATATTCTTCCCAAGTAGCTGCAGAATATAAAAATGTAAACGTAGAGAGAGTGTAGAATAAGCGAACAACCAGTCAATTGCGCGCATCACCTCCAGTTCAGGCTCGATGCCAGAACATGTTTCTTCTGCTTGCATAAACCCGGCTGCAGTTTGTTTATCCACAAAGCTTCGTGTTTAGCTAACTGGTTTCTGTTATTGCATTTACTAATTATCTTAAATGCCACGTATGGAGAGCCTTGTGTGAGGATTCAACGATGTGCTGCGCAATTGCAGTAAAAATGTTTACGGATTTTAATATCAGTGATGCGTATTGCACTAATTATTCAGAAAAATATTAATTGTGTAGTTGTTTACTCAGTGGTTTCTATTACACTTCTTTGTGTAGATAACAACAAAACTGGTAAATTGTCCATTACTCAGTCGGTGGTTGTGGCACAAACAAAGTATTTAATGATTCTAAGTTAGCATTTTTATATATCATCTGCTCTTAGTTTACTAGCAAATGTGGGTATTTGTTACCTTCAGTTTGTTGGTTTCATACTGAAGTAAAATATAACCACTATTACGTGAGGCGCGCAATAAATCAAATGGGAACAATCCTGCGTTATTCACAAAATGAATAAGTAAACTCGGTTTATTGGTGCAAAACTCTGGGAATTCTCTGTGTACGAATGGCATACTCCTAAATTTGATAAGACTTTATGGTATTCTATAACTTCCCCCCTCAGTTAAAACGTATGTTCTAACTAAAGTTCTTCGTCGTAGAACCGCACATCAGATTGGTCTGCAGCCAGCCAGTGATGCAGTCTGTTATCGTTAGCAGACAATAGTATCATAATACATATTGAATCAGGCAGTAGGAATATTGAACTGATCTGCTTGTAGTTTAACATATCGCAACGTTTTAAAAATATGGCACAGTTACCATCTTGAATATCAGTATTTAACTTACTTTACGAGTCACTGATTGCTGAAGTGGTGACACGAACTACATCATAAACTACATGAAAAACACTAATGCATTTGTATGTAACAAGTCGCACAACACTGCAAAACTACCATTCGTCACATGTACATTCCTGTTTTGAAATTTTCCGATAAATATCTGAGCATGACGGGAAGTTGACTAACGAGTTTCAAACCTCAATGCATATATAAGGTATGAAAGATCTGATAGTCAGAGTTCGCCCATAATAATGTCGCATACGTTGTATTTGATTGGAAATGTAGGCTGATGAAATTTCATGCAGAAGCGAATATAAAATTTTCAATCTTTCGCTAAATATCTATGTTTAACAACCAAAAAGTTATTGATCGCGCTGGTGGTAGTAACAGTTTTTTTAAACCAAGTATGAGAGGCTGAGTAAACATTGATCTTATTGCACCTAACTAGACGCACACATACTGACGAGTTTAGACATTTTAATTTAAACAAGGAATATTTATCACGTAAAATAAAATTCTAAACATTTAGATATCCGGGTATAGAATGCTCTGGATAAGCAACTTCGCATTGCTTTTAACTTTCCAACTCCAAATTAGTTTTCAATTAGTATTGTCAGTTCAATTCATGACTCCCATTACATTGGAAAAGGATTATTAAGAATTTAATTTTCCTCCTAGGAAATGTTAATTTACTGGCCTGTAATTGAAAAAGTTCAATTTTCAATGTATATTATTGGCTTGATTCAATGTTTATTACAATATCAGAACAGAATATTTCATAAATAAATACATTTAAAAGTTTATTTTGGCTAATTTCGATCTTCTATATAAACACGCTCTTTGTTATTATTTTTCTAGTTCCACTTCGAATCTTATTAAATTATGTAACTTGGTCGTTTTTTCATTAACTGTACACTGAATGGTTGTGCCCATATCCTTTTTTCCTTTTGAAGTTTGATCTCAAGTACATTATGAAGATAGTTAGAGTCAAATTAATTCCTACGAGGAAATTTTAAATCTTGCGCTTTTAGTTGATTATCAGAAAGAGGTGTATTAAATAATTCATTGAGGCAATTTGTCTTCAACATAATATTCTACGTATTTGCGTCACGCGACGACAATTGCGAACATACAAATATGTAAAATTGTTGCTGGCAGTAACCATCCTGGTATTGGAAATACCTGTTATGTGCGCTTTATTCAAAATTTAATAATTTACGAGGAATTTATATTTTAGCCTTTCATTATGAATACTGAGATAGCTAAGTATTTATTTAACATGTTATACAAGATGTTTTACTTGTATATATTGCGGTACGAAAAATTAGATTATTTTAATATCGGTTAATGTTTCGAGCTGAAACCACAATTGACGGTTGTGGGACAATTGATAGCACTCGTAGGTCGGTAAAATCTTGATTCCTTTACATTTCCAGGTGCACAGCTTGTTTTTTTTAATTTATTGGTGTGTACTCAATGATCCCGTGGTTCTGAAGCCAGCTTTACACTGTTTGTCCGGAAATGAATTTGAATGAAGATTTGCCGAATTGCCGAAAAAGCAGTGTAAGAAAGCACTCCGCAAACTCAAATTCCTTTTAAAGAATATATCAAAACGAAATGGTTAATGTTCCATTAAGAGTAGTTATTTGGACTTTCTCCAGAAATTTAAATGAATTCCTTTTTCTACTTCGCTAAGTATTGCGGATTAATCCTGGCATTCAGCTAATGCATTTCTCTCATTTAAAGCACGATGGAACCATATTGGCTAATAATTTGTATTACGAGTTGTCTTCTTTGTGAACTGTGTGAATGCTATGGGCGTAATAAGCTTTCGTGTCATCGAGGATCAAATATGCTGTTCAAAGTTTACAAAATCAGGTTGCTTATTTTTTTATATTTCAATATTTTTTATGTTTCCTGCAGGTGAATCCTATTGGCATCGCTATGGCCATAAAGATCCAACTAGCTCTCCTTGATCTTTATTTGTACATTACAGACACCACGCAACGTGGGAAAAGAGATTTTTTAAATAACGTCTAATGGCAGGATTTTTAATATGTTTGTGTTTACAATGAGATTACAGTGATTTAATGACAATTAATGACAACTCACTAGATAAGCGTACGTCATTCCTGTGTGTATGTGTTCTCGTTTGTTTTGATATTGAGGAGTAATCAGTTAATGCAAGTGTACACTCATCCCAGTGAAATTACAGAGATTTGCCAACATGTGACTATTCTATGGATAAGCGTGTTTGTGTGTATGTGCGTGAGCGTTTTCTTAAAACTGAGAGCTAATCTGTTACATGTAATTACAGGCACGTGTAATGGTCATGCAAGTAAAACTAAAATGATAACTGTCATTTCCTAACTGCACACGTCAGACCTATTTTACACTTACTTTTCTAAATGAAGTAATTACGAGTGGCATTTCGGTGAGGAGGGGGCATGACACTATTAATAGAGTAAATAATTAATAGGTAGCAAAATTAAATTAGAAACGGATAAAGTGTTTCAATAGGGTAGAAAGTTAAATTAAACGGTACGTAAAAGAAATTAAAAATTGCCTGATAAAGAAGATACTAGTAATAGTGCAAAGAAAATAAAATAAAAATAAACCTTGCCATCATGTATAGATAAATGTATGTTAAAGGCGCTACACTAACAACAGAATGTAAGGTAACAGATAAAATAAGATAACAACATGTTTCTTTTAAAACTATGAAAATAACCAAACGGCAATCGCGTTAAATTGTCAATCCATTGGTGTTTAAAAGCTCACAAAGTTTATTTTATTTTTGGAAATTTCAGAAGCGACTATACTAAGAAGTTTCTAGCAATATGCCATAAAACACAATATTCAATATGTGTGTTCTTTTAAATATAAAAATAAAATTATTTGATGCAAAAACATTTTTGTTTCCGTATTTCATGGTCGTGAGAATGGCGAGAATCATTAACGTTTTAGGAAACGCATTTGGTTACTATCAGTAGTATTAACTGTTTAGAAACAATTACAGTTGTCAGCGAAATGTATATACGTTTATAAAAATATTTAAAATTGAATACAATATTGCAACGAAGAAAAGCAATAGTATAAAACTGAATACACTGGCACATAATTGTTTTAATACAGACTAATGATGGAGCAACTTTATATATATATATATATATATATATATATATATATATATATAGATAGATGAATCTAACTATAAATAAGTGGATAGACAAAATTTTATCTTTACTACGTAAATTATGTTTGTCGTTTTTGTTAATGTTGTACTTTAATGAGCATGGTTCTGATGCTAACAGTCGAGACCGAATTTCGAAATATTTACGAACAATCAAGTTGAGTGTTGTATCAAGGAATTTATGCAGAGATTTTACAAAATTAATAAAAACGAATATCTCCAATAAGCAAAAATTGAGGCGTACTTCCTAGGAGAAACTTCAATCGATCGACGGCGCAAGGATAATCCATTATTTCAAAGAATACCAAATATTTACTCTATGACTGATACGACAAATCAAAAGTAAGCTTTAAAAGAAACGTGTTGCACGACAGGAAATAGATTAGTTACCTTTTCCTTGTGTTTTCGACTTCCGATTTCGGAAGTATTTTTCAATGGAAGGCACATCAAACAAAAAATTGACATATTCATGCAAAAACCTCGGATCGCAATACAAGTAAAAGATAAAATCAAAATTATTTGTTTGCGCAACTTTTTTATTGAAAGAAAGACAACGCATAAACAAATTTCAATAAAGATATATTTAGAATAAAATGATACTGCTAAATCGTTTCAATATGACGTACATAATGTGAAATTTATGAGCAGATTAACATGAAATGAACATAAGTTGTGGTTTGATGTATATTTAATACAATGAAGAATTTAATTAGTGAATAATTTTAGTCAATCCATTATTGTTTATTATACATTAAATTGAGAATTCAATTTTGCACTGAAAAAAATCTTTATTATCGAGCAGGTTAATAGAACAAATTCAGAAAGGATGTTTTCGCCAGAACATAGTTCGGCCAAAATGTTAGTGCATAAAATAGTGAATATTGATATACAACAGGAAATAACCTATATTAGATACTGTTTGTGTCGATGAACTAATATATATGCAATTATGTATTAGGTGTTTCGCACATAGCTACAAGTTAGTTCATATTATAATCAAGGTTGCGGTCTTGATATAAACACCTGACCCATTAATTACTTCCATATGTCAGTATAAACTAAGAATTGTATAGTGTAGAAAAGGCAATTCATCCAGTAGACCGGTTTCGTCCTTATTGGAAACTCATCATGTACTGGCCAGAATTTGCCGCGGACAGAACTCGAATTCTGGCCACTACATGATGAGTTCCCAATAAGGACGAAACCGGTCTACTGGATGAATTGCCTTTTCTACACTATACAATTCTTAGTTTATACTGACATATGTAAGTAATTAATGGGTCAAGTGTTTATATCCAGACCGCAACCTTGATTATAATAATTGTTATCACCACCCGCGCAACCAATGTTCGTTTAAGTTAGTTCATATATGACCAGAAAGATAAACCAAAGACAGCATGAACGGAAAGTATAATCTCATTCACATTCGTTTCCTGCTTACTGACAACTCATCAGTAGGAGCCAGTATTACGCCTCATACTTACTGTACATTTGGATGAATAATGTGGGAATATATGACGGTACAATCTCCTCGACGAATGTGTAACCCTGCAGTAATGAAGCTAACTTCATATAAAGTTTTCAACAATGCGAATTCAAAGCCAACTCACTATATATCATATAAATATACCACGCTTTCACGAGATTACGTTCCGTTCATGCTGACTTTGGTTTATTCTTCTGGTTATATTTGAACCAATTTGTTTCTACGTGCACAACTCTTAATACATAATTGCGTATATATTAGATCTCCACAACAAACAGTAACTAACTGTTATATATTTAACTGATTGATCTCATGATTACCGCCAAATGTGATAATTGATATCGATCAAGGCCAGAGTGTATGGATTTACTGGAGTTCAGAAATATATGTAATTCTCAATTTTGGTGAACTATAGCATACATTGAAATACATCGTGTTGATACCATGTATAGACTCGGCAACAATAGTGATAGTACCATGTACCTTTTCGGTACTATAATGTTGGTATCGGGTATTGACACAATAGCATAGTGATGGTATCCTTTGCAAAATCGGTATATATTATATTATATATATTATATTATATAGAGTGAGTTAGCGTTGAATTAAACGAACATTGGTTGCGCGGGCGATGATAACAATTACTATAATGAAAGTTGCGATCTCGATATAAACATCTGACCAATTAATTATTTATATTTGTCAGTATAAACTAAGAATTGTAAAGTGTAGAAAAAGCAATTAATCCAGTAGACCGATTTTACCCTTAGTGGGAACTCATGACGTGCTGGCCAAAATTTCGAGCCCTGTCTGCGGCAAATTCTGGCCAGTACATGATTAGTTCCCAATAAGAACGAAATCGGTCTACTGGATGAATTACCTTTTCTACATTATACAATTATTAGTTTATACTGATAAATGTTGAAGTCTTTAAAAGAAACTTGTTGCAAAACAGGGAATAGATTATTCTCCTTTTTCTCATGTTGCGATATGAGATGTTGGCATCCGCTGTCTACCTGAGTTTTCAAAAAAAATCAGGATGCAAATATCTCATATGGCAACTGGAGAAAAAGATTAATGTTGAATTCGCATTGTCGATACTTTATATGATGTTAGCTTCACTACTGCAGGTTTAAACATTCGTCTATGAGATTTTATTGTCCTATTTTCCCACATTCGTCACTCAAATATATTGTGGGTAAAATACATAATACCGGTTCCTACTGATGAGTCGCCAGTAAGTACGAAACGAATGTGCATGAGATTATACTTTCCGTTCATCCTGCCTTTGGTTTATACTTCCGGTCATGTTTGAACTAATCTGTTACTAGGTCCGCAACACCTATTACACAATTGAATATATAATTGCTCCATTTACCACACTAAGGGTTAAACAACAAGTGACCTGTTCTATACTGTTTTTGTTGCGGAGAACTAATATATATATATATATATGCAAGTATTTATTAGGTGTTGCGAACCTAGTAACAAAATAGTTCAGTTGTGACCAGAAGGATAAACCAAAGGCAGCATGAACGGAATGTATAATTTCATGCACATTCGTTTCGTGCTTATAGGCGACTCATCAGTAGGAGCCGGTATTACGCCCTTTAATCAATATATATTTTGGTGAGGAATGTGGGATAATAGGAAGATACAATCTCCTAGACGAATGTGTAAACCTGCAGTGGAGCAGCTAACATCGTATAGTCTCGACAATGCGACTTCAACGCTAACTCCCTCTATATAATATATAGACCGAGTCTGTAAAGGATACTAAAACTATGACTATTGCGTTAGTGACCGATACCAAAATTATAGTACCGAGAAGGTACATGGTACTAACACTATGGTTTCCAAGTCGGTACATAATCTGTTCAGTGAAAAATTATCGTGAATCACATTAGTTTCACTTTTTGAACTTACACGTACAATTAATTTATATTTAACCGAATACTCCGCACTCATTAACAAACAAGTTAATCGTCAATATGTGTCAGCAGATAATTTTAAATTCACCTGGATGAATGTACCCACGAAGACACGTGCACAAACATACACGCACACACAAACATTTACATGACGCACACTTGCCAAACGAAAAGTCAATTATAATTAGGATATCTACCGGTAATTATAGATGAAGCCGTTTAGAAAAAATTAACCTCTTGATTTGATAATTATAAAATTTCGTGCTGAGCTGAGCTTACCGTTAAATAAGGCGTCTGGAACTAGAAGTCGAAATACTCGGAGACTGGACGTAAAATTTTGTTTTGCATAACAAGCACCAGGTAATCTATCAAGACCCTGTCGCACAAAAATTCTTTTTTTATGTGTTCAGCTATTGTAGAAACGTTCTCCCCTTGGCCAGCTGTGTTTAGTCAAAAATGGTCTTCGAATCGCTTTTTAATACAAAGGTTAGCCCGAACGATTTTAAAGATTTAAAGTACATTATGGATTTTACTTGGAACAATTGGCTGAATAATATTTGAATTAGGCATGGATTGAAATTGTTTGATGCCATAATTACCGCGAAAAGTGATATCTGATATCGATCAAGGCCAGTGTGTATGGATTTTCCGGAGTAGCAGGTATACAAAAGTCGTTGTAATTCTCAATTTTGGTGAATATCAGTGTATCTCGAAATCCATGGTTTCGGTAACATGTACCTATTTGGCAACCAATGTACTGGCATCAAGTACTGACTCGGCAATCATAGTATTGGTACGTTTTACAGGCTCGGTATTTATTATATATGGCGAGCTGGCTTTGAAGTCGCGTTGTCGAAGACTTTATATAAAGTTAGCTCCACTACTGCTGGTATGCACATTCGTATAGTAGATTGCACCGTCCAATTGTCCGACATTCCTCATCCAAATATATAGTGGGTACAGGGCGTAATACCGGCTCCCGCTGATGTGTCGCCGGTAAGCACGAAACGAATGTGCACATGAGATTATACCATTAGATTATGCTGACTCTGGTTTATTCTTCTGTTTATATTTGGGCTAATCTGGTATTACGTGCGTATCACTTAATACACAACGAAATGAATTGATTTAATTTTGCCATTTCTAAACTAAACGTTAAAAATATAAATAGTTCATACCGGAGTAGAATGGTTGTTAATCTATCGTCAACAGATCATAACGAGACTCAAACAAATTCGCTTAACTTCAATATAGGTAGTCCATTACTAAAAATATTAAATGATGACGTAGACCTTCAGAACGAAGCGTGTACTGCCCATCAAGGACTAGATGAATCTTAAATTGGACATTTTTCATTAGTAGTACAGCATGCAGATGCGAAATATAGACGAAACTATGACACACGAGAACATATGTATAATTTAAGACCTAATGATAATGGAGAAAACGTCGTTTAAAATAAAATTAGCCTCTGAAAATTTAATTCATCTCCGATTTTTATACAGACCTCGGTAGCATTTATGCATAAATACTACTTGATTAATAAGGTTTTGGCATTGTCACAAAGATCATGAGGAAAATGAAACACAGTGAAAGCATAGTATGAGATTAATCTCCAATCAGTAGTTCCATTCTATTGGGGCCAGTTGTGTTCATCCTAACTATAATAACTGCCATCGAAATTTGATGCTTCCCAGAAGTCTCATATTGGTAAATAGTTACTACGCAGGTGGTGATTTAAACAGCTTTTATAAGTTTTGATGACTCGAGATAATCATCGATCCCATTTTACCTCACGCTTGCAAGTTTGATGCAATGTACTTATGTCGCCATCCACGCAAGCAATGCTTGTTTAATTTTAATCAAGGTAGTTGCAGAAGTCTCCTATTTTATTTCAAGAAACAGTTGGAATACTAAATTCTGCGTTGACCCATTTGTGTAGAATATGACTACTGTAGTTTATGTAACATTGTCATTGTAGCTATAAAGCTGTTCTGGCGCATAGTTCCGGTTCCAATAGTAATCACTAAAACTAAAATTTAGTTGGATTACTCTTTCGGCTATCAACTCGACTACATTACATTATAATCCAATATATTTGCCCTTCAAACGCATTAGAGACTTGATATGGCTTCTTTAAATTACACATGTATACTGAGTTTCGTCTTAATAAACTTTCAAATTGTCTAATCTTAGTCAGGGGGTAATTTAAGCTTTACGCATTTCTATTTTCAATCTTCTTAGGGATTTAAACTTTGGCGGCTGTAAACTGAATTTTGTAAAGTAATGATAAAGTTACAGATTCAGAAGCAAATGTTCCATGGTTCGAGGACCGTTCACGGAAAATTATGGAATGCGCTTGAAGAGTTCTCAATGAAGACGAAAACAGTCTACTGGATGAATTAGATACTGAAAGGTTACATAGAGTTTGTTTCGAAGAACTGATATATATGTGCGCATCTAGTAAAAAAAATAGTTCATATATGACCAGAAGGATAAACCAAAGTCAGCATGGAATTAAAATATAATCTAAAGTGCACAATCGTTTCGTGCTTACTGGCGACTCGTCAGTATGAGCCGGTATTACGCCCTTAACCTATTATATATTTGGGTGAGGAATGTGGGAAAATAGGACGGTACAATCTGTTGTACGAATGTGTAACCCTGCAGTAGTGAAGCTAACTTCAGATAAAGTCTTCGACAATGCGACTTTAAAGCCAACACACAACATATTAAATATACTTAGCTCGTAAATTGTACCAACATTATGGTTGTCGCGAGAATACCTGATGCCAACACTTCAGATGACGAGTCGGTACATACAATCAACACAAAAGGTTATAAGGTGTGCTAAAGCTAAAAATTGAGAATTAAAACCATTTCCGAATATCTGTTACTCCAGAAAATCCTTCCGATCATATTTGAAATAAATTTTCTAGTTATGCAACACCTTGTACATAATTACTGGACGATTTGTCTTTGGTATTTTAAACAACGCTTAGTTTATACTGATATATATATATATATATATATATATATATATATATATATATATATATATATATATAATGTGATTGGTGTCTATTTCAGTTTGGCAACCTTGATTTAACATAACTATAGTTTTGCCGATAATTCTTTGTTATAAACTAAATGCACTGGTTAGTCTTAAAATTGGCTGGACTTCATACAGAAATGCCTTTTACTACGTTAGGTGTATCAACGATCTTAACTTGAAATTTTATTCACTTTTTTATTGCGAATTGTGCATTAAGTGCTTCATATGCGTATCCTTGCAGGTGCGTGACGCCAATTATATTAGACACACTATAAAAATGTTGACACTGAAAATTTGGTCACCTGTATCGAGATACTACAAGTCTACTATTAAATAATAAAGTATATAATCATAACATTCAAAACTTTTCCAGCACTGTACTATTGCCTGGTATTGACTGACTAAAAAAAATAATTTATTTGTAGCTTGTTACATCTCCTACATATTGGAGACTAGTAAGTAACTAAGGCACGCGTCTTAAGCAGTTCATTATAGCATTAATGCTAAATTTGGTAAACTCTCCGAGTCAATAATAAGATAACTGCTTTCAAGATACGTCATGCATACAGATTAGCTATGTGCCAATAAAAACGTATAAGTTCTTCTGATTGACTAGGCAGAGTATGCCAGCACCATATTAGTTCCGTTTATTTAAATTTAGCCGATATTTCAATTTCTGTAGACAACGCTAAACA
Organism: Eudiplozoon nipponicum; assembly: GCA_029291075.1. NCBI lineage: Eukaryota > Metazoa > Platyhelminthes > Monogenea > Mazocraeidea > Diplozoidae > Eudiplozoon > Eudiplozoon nipponicum. The sequence goes on along the minus strand of JAQBSW010005388.1, from coordinate 31,714 downwards.
GATTAATTTCCTATTGCCGAGAGCTAGCATATATGCGATTATGCGTAGGATATTGCGTGCCTTGCACCTAATTTTATGCAAATTGGACCAGAAGGATTAACTAAAGTCAGCCTCATGTACACATGCATTTCGTGCTTACTGAAAACTCATCAGTAGTAGCCCAATACGCACTGAAACTTTGGTCAAGATTTGTGGGATAATTGGATAGAACAATTACCTATATGTATTTGGATATAAGCATTTGTGGAGATAGCTTCATTTTAAGTCTTCGGTAATGGGACATTAAAGTCATCTCACTATATATAATATGTACCTAACCTGCAATGGATAATTTCATAGCATTTTGTGAATAGGCTAAATTTCACCAAATTTGAGGGTTACAACCATTCTAAACACATTTCTTTAAATCAAGTTTGCAAACTTGATTTAAAGAATTGTTACCACCTGTCTCATTAATTACTTACATATGTCAGTGTAAACTAAGAATTGTATAGTGTAGAGAAGGGAATTCATCCTGTAGACCGGTTTTGTCCCTATTGTGAACTTATCACGTACTGCCCAGTATTTGCCGGAATTTGAATTTCGAATCTAGTGATCTAACCACTGAGCCACCCTGCCGCACACCACATACAATTTTCAGTCATATACTAACTAATGTACCTCGGTTAGTTTTTTCCTTTCAGGTGGAGATCATATGACATCCATTCAGAACCAAAGTTCTAACTAACCATCCCAAGTCTGTCGTTACTAAACAGACACCACACTAGTGGTGGTATTGAAATTCTGGCCCGTACGTAATGAGTTCCCAATAAGGACGAAACAGATCTACTGGATGATTTGCCTTTTCTACACTATAAAATTGTTTGGTTTATATTTACAAATGCATGTAAATAACGGGTCAGGTTTTTATATTAAGACAGCAACCTTGATTAAAATTAACCTCAGTTAAATTTTTGAGCAATGTGAATACTTATCTAACTCGTCGTATCTAATATATGAAAACTTGTGAAGGGTACCAAAACTAAGATTTCGTTAATATTTGGCCATAATGATGAATAATAACCAATCTTAACACCCACTATGCTAGCAAAGAATTTTTTTCGCGGATGGCATTTTTTTTAACCGAACCTCATAATCAAAAATCACTGCGGCTATTCTTCTTTAATTTTATCCGTCATATTAAATGAATCTATTAAGATATCCATTTCAATTTTAAATAAAAAAAGTAAAAATTTATATAAGATAATAAATTTTATCGATAACATAATTTTATTCTCAACCATAAATTTAAAAAGAGCAACTTATGCCATAACGCATTGACTCCATTATTCAAAATGATTTGCTGGAGATACACAACTCTTATTATGATGCATATTGTTGTTTAAGCGTGGTTCTTAAGGTTGGGTGAAAATTCTATCCATAACATAATAATTTCTTTTTCAATATAATAATATAGTTAAAATTAAAAAGGAAAGAAATTTGATAAATAAGATTGTCTAAAATTAAGCAGCAATTTTCATAGGAATAAATCCGACTCTAACGGTTCTAAATGCAAGAACAAATAAGAAACGAGATGCTTGAAAACAAATTCGAGTTCAAGATTATTAATTAATGAATGAATTGAAGGTGAATTTTTGGCAAAACTTAGTCTGACAGTCGGAGTGAAGCTTGGTGGATTTCCAGTTTCGAACAACTTGACCATCGCTCACAATGACACAAAGATAATCACATTGTGACAGTGACTGATACCGCTACGTTTTGATTTATATGGTAATAAAACTATAGTATATATATATATATATATATATATATATATATATATATATATATATATATATATATATGTCACTTTAACCGCTGAGTTAAATTTAACCAGAAAATGGAACGTGATCACGCTTAAACATCTGAAGGCCATGCAAATAACTGGCAGATTTCGCTACATCATAATTATATATCGTTTATTTATTCACATGAATACCACGCGATACAGAACATACATAATAACTCTCATTTTACACACACATACATACAAACCAATACCGGAATTTGCACACCAACAAAGGCACTGTATTCCTGTAAAAAACACCACAACTTACGGTTATAGCGATATTTCCAACTTTTTATTTACTTCTAACCCGACATGCCCATTTCGCATTCTAGTTCTCTGGAGGCATTTCAAAAATCCACGTGCTACCACTCCCTTCACACGCCCCCCTAATTTCGCATGGCTGTCTCGAGAACCAGCTTTTTCTCCGAAACTGCTACTGATACCTGCAAAGCTGAAGCCTATTTTTCTAGTTTGTGTACAATTCAGGGCATCAAATTTGTACTGTTTTGACCCCGAAATGTTGGTAGACCATTTGTTCAAACATTTTTTATATTCTACTTGTGAAAAACACATAGTAAACTTGCTTTTTTCAGTAGGCATGAACAAAGAAAAAGGCCTGTAGCCGTACAAATGCAGAAAATTAATTACATTTACCGCTGAAGGAATATATATATATATATATATATATATATATATATATATATATATGTAAAAATTTAAACAAGAATACCCATAAAAAATATGTACCTAAAGAAATATAAGACACATATGTCCACTAAATTTTACTCCAAACTAAGATGGATTCGTTGAATACTGCCTGAAAATTCTTCGAAGTATTCCTATAACTATTATCTTAAAAATGCATGTCGAATTATAAAACGATCTATCGGTCTATCGGCAAAATGAAGTATAAATCTATCAATATTAACCTTACTTATCAACCTAGCTTTGTATACAATGTTATTATAAATGCAATCTGCATAGTGCATTTTAAATGCATCATTCTACCTTACAATTCCTGTAATTTTAAAAGTTTCCTGTGCTTTATCTGTAATTCATTTTTTAAATCTGTTTATTCATTCGCCTTCATAGTAGTAGTTCTTAATTGAATATATATATATATATATATATATATATATATATATATATATATCTTCGGCTGACCTTCCTTTTTATCTATCTAAGAATAATTTTACAGACTAGTGTAAGAAATAATAATTTTCTTCTTATCATAATCAAGCGTTATTCTTAAGATTAATCCTCAATAATTTTATCTATCCATCTAGCCATCTTATCAGCTACCTTACTGTTAAAATATATTTTAAACTACCTATGTTGAAGTTTAATTAAATTATCATAATTTGTTTTATTACATCTATAAATTATACTATATCTCTGTCATGTCCATATAACTTCATATTTTTTATAATATAGCATATATATATATATATATATATATATATATATATATATATATATATATATAATTATTGCTTCATACAATATACAATTTTATAATATTCTACTATAACATTTAATCTGTCCATCCATCATTTTAATGACCAACGTAATATTATTTTCTTTGAAGTTCTACTCGGGTATTTATATTCTTTAACGAATGCTCGCTGTGTTCTTCTTCCACCGGGTCTCTCTGAATGTCTTCATGTGCCCATTAATAATTTATTTCAGATTTTATTTTTTCTACATAGTCATATGATCATATATGCTGCATCATTCTATTCTGTTTCCACCTAATTGTATTAAAAACCAAGTCGGTAGGAAGCCAAAATATTTTGTTTGGAAGCCTTCATGCAGATGCAAGTTAAACTGCGCCCAAAACTGAATAGGCCTATCTGCCAGTCTACTGAGAGAAGTAAAAATAGGCTTTGGTCTAAGTTTTTTGCTCTGTTCCGACAATAATAACAAATACTCTAACTGACTAACAAAAGTGAAAATATGCACCTGTTCTACGTAAAATAGGGTGTAAAAAGACAATTGTTTTCATACAATTACGTATATTTGCGTACGTATCATGAATATAGTATGACTCTGGAGAGAATTCGATAACAGTGCCTATATTTTCATTCAAGTAAATTGTATGAAAGGCTATTAGGGGTAAGAGCTACAGACTTGTTTTAGCTTTACTTATAGAAATATATATACATATATACTTATATATATATATATATATATATATATATATATATATATATATATATATATATATAGTATATGTACATATATATTTATGTATGTATATATGTATATATGTATGTATATATATATGCTATATATATATATATATATATATATATATATATATATATATATATATATATATATATGCAAGGCAGTTTGATCCGCATTAGTCAGTTTGAGGTCGTGCTCCAATAATGATCATAGAAGGTCGAAACACAGCAGTACATTTGACTGACAGCAGTTTATCTATTTTATGCGACTGAATGAATACAGTGGGGTTGGTGTTTGCCTCAGGCTTGCTAACTTGATTTGAAGAAATACTGCTAACCGTCACTTCTTTTCTTGATTAATTTGTTTTTTTCACCTTGTGATGAGCTAGCTACAAAATGATGGTACCCGAAGTGGGCTCCGAAATATAAGAGAACTGGAAGCAATCACTCGTCAGTCAAACTTGTATCAGGTAATTACGCGACAACCAGAATCGCTAAAATTACTTCATTTTAAATACTGATAACCGCGCGTGAGTGAATCAGCATGTTTCCAAATTTCGCCCGTTTTCGCTCGCTCGTCTTGAATGAATGAAATAATAAAAATGAAGCGATATATATATATATATATATATATATATATATATAATTAGATCAAGAATAGTGAAAAATTTTGGATAAGAAGACTTGCTCATTAAAAGAATGATTAGACCATAGCAACATTCAATATAATATAAGACTGAATAATAAATTTAAGAAGTGGCCCAACTCGGAACCAAGATTACATGTTTTTAGAAGAACCTCTAAGTAGTTATTTCTATAGATGCGCTGTAAGTTGAATTTTTGGAAACAGCAACCTAAACTTCATATAAAATACGACGATTTCATTTGGTGCTTCCTGTAATTGACTTGCATTAAACATATGATTGTCATGAACACACAATGGAGCTTAGAGTACGCTATATCAAATGCATAAATGTATAGATTTCCGGTTTCCGCAACTCAAAATATACGAACCCGTTTTAAGTGACAGGTTAACTACAATGGGATTGGCGTTTATATCAGCCTCGCATGCATTATTTAGAGAATGTCAACACCACCCGCACATTTAATTTAATTGCCTAACTTAGATAGAACTGGTTAATTAATTTAGACTTTATTTAAATACAAGTTTGGTATTTTATGAGTAAAAATATCCTGTTGGTTTCTCAAGGAGAGTTTTTCGGAAAAATTATAATTTGTTACTTGTTTTTCCAATCAAATCATTTGGATCTTTAAATCAAGTTTGCGAGCTTGAAGTAAACACCAATCCCATTGTATTTAACCAGTCGTCAGACAAAATAGAAAAACTACGGCGAGTCACACGCACTGACGCATGTCGACCTGCCATGATCATCATTAGAGTACGACGGCAAACTGACTTGTGAGGATCAAACAGCATTGCATATATATATATATATATATATATATATATATATATATATATATATATATATTTGGGTATGTTAGTTAAGGAGCGATGGCTTTCATAAAAAATATTAATAGAAATCCCAGGTGTTTTGGTTAGTGCTCGATGACTTTATTTCTCATTACTTAACCAATTCTATATCGGAAATGTAGCGCAGTTTCACATTCAAATGAATGCAAGAATTTAGAGAGGACACCGATTTGCTTCTGCACACGCCATTTTCGATTATTTTAAGCATCTACGTTTGCCTTTTATGGATTTCAGTTTAAAACTTGCTATTTTAAATCATTCCAGTAGGCTTCAATTTCATGTATCTGAAATCATCATCAATTCACTTTAAAATACTAGTAAAAAAGTAAGTAGATTTGTAACGTTATCCTTATAATTGTACCTCTTACAAAAAAAATTACCATATAAAGTAACTGACATTGTGATCGAGATGATCCTAACAATAAGTAAATGGCATTTTCTACTATTGTTTGTATACTTGCTTTATAAAAAATTTGTTCTTTGAAACATAATTTGTTTCTTTTTTCAAATTACAGTGATATATTATGTGCCACTCAACTAGTAAAAGGCGAATTCAAACGTTACCAAAATTACATACCAAATTCAGTCACAACGATAGGTATGCTCTCATGTGCACATACATCTAATGCGTAAAGTTAACTAATTTGTCAGTATTAACTAAGTATTGTATAGTGTGGAAAAGACAATTCACCCAGGAGACCGGTTTTGTACTTATTGGGACTCATCACGTACTAGCCAGAATTTATCGCAGACATGTCTCGAACCTGGGCACATCTGCTTGGGAATCTGGTGCTCTAACCACGACTGTATGTTTATTTAGGAACTCTGGGACAAATGAACGACCAAATCAGCTAGCAACAACTGCATGCGTATATAAGCTTGAATATTTCGCTCGTGCTGACTTTGATTTATCATTCTCATTCTGTCTGAATAAATTTGTTACTAGGCACTTAATAACTAATACACAATTACATATATATTGGTTATCGGCAACAAAGAATACTTAACTATTGCATATCCAATCGAATTATGTCATAAAAAAACGAAATGAAATAACCGATGTCGATCGAGTCCAGAGTATATGTATTTTCTGAAATAACATATGGAACCTTAAACATGTATAGTTTATATGTTGTGATTTGGCTTTGATGTCGCATTGTCGAAGACTGTACGAAATTAGCTCCATGTAGGCCAGAGTGTATTGTTTAACTGGAGTAACAGGTGTTCGGAAATTGTTGTAATTCTCAATTTGGGTGAACATTAGCATAAATTTATATCCATCAGGTTGGTATCATGTACTGACTCGGAAACCATAGTGTTAGTATCCGGTACTCATCGATTTCAAAAAAGGTATCAGTTACTAACACAATAGCCATAGTGTTAGTATCCTTTACAGACTCGGTATATATATTATATAGTGTGAGTTAGCATTGAAGTCGCATTGTCGTTGACTTTAGATTATGTTAGCTTCACTATTACAGGTTTACACATTCGTCTAGGAGATTGTACCGTCCTATTATTCCACATTCTTCGACCAAATATATCGTGGTTAAAGGGCGTAATACCGGCTCCTACTGATGAGTCGCCAGTAAGCACGAAACGAATGTGCATGAGATTATACTTTCCGTTCATGCTGCCTTTGGTTTATCCTTCTGGTCACAACTGAACTAATTTGTTACTAGGTTCGCAAAACCTAATACATACTTGCATATAGCTCCATTACTGTTTGAATACACATTCATATAAGAGATTGTACCTACCAGTTGATCCACGTTGCTTGCCTAAATATATAATTGGTGCAGAGTCTGGTATGCAATCCTATCGATTAGCCGAGAGTAAGCACGAAGCGCTAGTGTACGTCGGATTATCTTTTTATTAAATGCTGAATATGCTATATACTTCTGGTTCTGTGTGAACCAGTTAGTTTATGTTAGCAATATTGAATAAAGTCATACTGGAATTTGGAATTACCACGACTGTCGATCATGAACCGATGGTGCATAGTTGATAATTTGGATCTGTAAACTGACGTGAACTCAGAACATCTCGGAGCACACACTGCATTATAGCCACTGGCACTTTAGAGAAACTTGGTATTTTGAATATGTGTGCCTCGTGTTCTAATGTAAAACTAACATCGTACTCCATTATGAAATGGAAGCATCGGGTGTTGTTATTCTACAATACGATGTGTACATTAGTTACACATGGAAGTCTGTTGTTGGTCTTCAACTTTTAATAGACACACTGCAAAAGGGACTTTTTACAATTTCGAAATGTTAACTAAACTCCCACCAATGTGACCATACCATCAGGAGCCGGGCGGTGTATTGACCGCTTTCGCAATTAAAATCAAAATTTATTTGCCAATGTTAACTGCTAGCCTGACGCGAAAATTGCTCGAACACACACAAGTCTACGTGATTTCGCTGTTTTCTGCTCCTTATCCATACAATATCGCTCCATTTGAATATGACTTGATCATCATGGAGTTTGTGTATCCATGCGGTCTGATACTCGCCCGACTGTTTGCCATCGTGGTTTGACGATGATCACTGATCAGTACTTATAGCTGCCGGTAATTTTCTTATGTTGTGTGACTGATTAGATACGACGGGATTTGGATTTTCTGAGGTTCTCATTTCAGTTTTTTTAGAAAATTATATATATATATATATACATATATATATATATATATATATATATATATATATATATATATATATATATATATATATATATATGGTTATGTTTAAGTAACTGGTGACATATTAAAACCGAATCTGGGAAGTGATTTGTTTGTCACACATGAGCTGTAAACCTAATACGAATACAGGGTTAAAGGAAGCGGTAGATAATCATTGATTTTCAGGGTCACAGATTTAATCTTGACAAATTCAGTTAATCTCCAACACTAACAGCTGGGTTTCTATGCTGTCTAGAGAAATGGAAAGAAATGGTACAATTACAATTCGATCTCAACAAAACATCGGAGACTAATGTCTGCTTCCTGATTTTGGCGTAAGTACAACAGCCAGATTGGTGAAGACAAGCAAACACGGCTAAAGGCAATAGCCAGGCAAGAGAGACAAAGACAAATAAGGACTATCAATAAACGCACATACACATTAGTAGACAGACAGAATCGGTTTCGACTTACATTGGGAAAACAAAGTGGTCAATATCAGTATGTGAAAAGAGAGCATCCAATTGTGTAAGTAAATTAAGAGCAGCACCATCTGTCTGTAGAAACCTTCGAGTACTAGCATGTGTCTCAGTAAGAAAATCTGATTATAAAAATTGTCTTCCAGCAAAAGTTTCGTCTGTTACTCAGTTGAAAATCTTGATCACGCGTATTCAAATCACTATATATACTCAAACAATCAAACACCCCTCCACATATATATATATATATATATATATATATATATATATATATAATCATAACATAAACATATATATGTATGAAAAATGTATTGCCCCAAGGCTCCATTTGTTGTCACGATGCAAGACACGAAACCGCACCGAATCGGAACAAACAGGGGACAAAGAGAGAAAGAAAAAAATGTATAAAGCAGCAGTTAGCGACTAATACAAGACTAAAACAGTAAAAAAGCCTAGAAATGGGAAAGGATACAACTAATAGTCTAAACAACCGTTACAAGTAACTTGAAGTATATTTTTTTAAATGCAAAAACCAAAAAAGACAGGCTATCATGCAGTAGTTGAGACTCAAATAAGAACGATGGAAATATGGGTAAATATGTGGACAAGTTAAAAAATATATGGATGGATATTTGAATTAGAAGAGGAATAGATAGTTATAAAACGCACAGAAACTTTGAAAGATTGAATATACAGTTAGATAAACAGACGGTTTAGTGAAATTTAGATCCACAGATAATTCGAAATAACTTTGTATTGTAAGTCAATTGATGACCAAACAAAAATTATTTTCAATAAATTTCGAAATTTGTCAATCAATTATTGCGAACAATTTCTACGATAAATATTTATTAATTAATTCTACGACAGATAGAAAAAAGTAAGACATAATTGGTGTGGCAAAATAATGATATCTACACCAAGGCAGATATATAAGTGTACATATATATTTCGTCATAATTTTAGAGAGTAGATAGAAATATCGTGATATATATATATATATGCATAGACATGTAAACATATGTATATATGTATATAGATATTTAATATATATATATACATATATGGATGGTTATATATATATATATATATACGTATAAGGGTACTAAGATAGACAGATAAATATATATACAGGATAGATGAATAGATAAGCAGAAAGCAAGAATGATTAATATATAGATAGATGTATTACATATAAATAAATTTGTAGATAGACATATATGTTTTTAGATAGATAGATATACAGAAAAAATAGCTAGATATATATAAATTTATGTAGAAAAATAGATAAACAGGAATATATATATATATATATAGATATGGAGAGATAGACGGGCTGACTTACAAGCAAATGGATAGATAGAGATTATATATATATATATATATATATATATATATATATAGAAAGATAAATAATATATGAACATATATTGATTATAAAATATATGGAATAAAGACGAGTAATTGGTCAGAATGAACTGTCGACATGTCATAATGTAAGCAAATATGCGATTTCTCAACAACTTTGTTTCGTATCGCCCCAATTAGGAACTACTTGCTAGTCGAATGCTTGAATTATACTATTTCCTTATCATGTTCATTTACCGACTATTTAGTCTAGTTACTAGGGTCACCAGAAGATATTTACAGCTTTCGACCTTATGCAATTCTAATTAATTGCGAAGGGAAACTGTATTTACGAGATGTGCTTAAATACGATGAAATATGTGTGCTGGGACCAGATAATTATTTGCCTATTAAATTTGAAACCAAGCTTTCAAGAGGCTGAGAGGAAGTTATTTCATCTTACATAAAAGCACATCCCGTCGCGCAAGTTTAAAAAAATCCAGGATAGTATACAATGTGCAAAACCTTAGCAATGAATACGAGATACACAGCTCTACAAAAAAAATATTTGCTAGTTAGGTTGCACTGTTCGTTTAATTCAAATTAGGAGATTGTAGTTTTTATCAGAACAAGCGTCTTCGTAGATGAATAAAATTAATTATTTAAACCCATTTTGTAAACTAATATATGTTTATAAATGTTTGTCATGTATTATTTACATAAACGGTCGTAAATTTAAATCTGCACCGCAATTATTTCCAGGAGAACCTATGTTACTAGCTCAGCATTGTACACGACTCCGATTTTTTCTCTGTCAGCGTTAGGATTCCATGTTTATTATAATCAAGGTTGCGGTCTTGATATAAACACCTGACCCATTAATTACTTACATGCATGTCAGTATAAACTAAGAATTGTATATAGTGTAGAAAAGGCAATTCATCCAGTAGACCGGTTTCGTCCTTATTGGGAACTCATCAAGTACTGGCCAGAATTTGCCGCGGACAGGATACGAACCTGGGCACGTCTGCTTCGGAATCTGGTGCTCTAACCACTGAGCTATCCTGCCGCACATAAACACCTGACCCATTAATTACTTACATTTGTCAGTATAAACTAAGAATTGTATAGTGGTAATTTTATAGTGCGGCTTAAATAATTGGCGAATATTGCGAGTAAATTTCTTTCCCTTAGCAGCAGTAATCTAAGCTTTTACGCTTCATTCCATCCAAAATAGATCCCGTAGATTTTTTTAATTCCGTCATTTTCTTGTACGGGACATAATCGGTAAAATCTTGAATCACTTACATTTCCAGGTGCGCAGTATATGTTCGATTGGTTTTCTCTTGTCCCTTCACTATGAAGCCGACCATCAGTTGCTTGTCTGGAAATAACATTGGAACCTTATTTTCAGATTTTTTTCCTGGAAATGATGTTGGAGCCAGATATTCAGACAAACAGGTTATGGACGACTTCAAAAGAATGGGAAAAGTGAGAACCCTTCAATCAAGACCGAAAATCGGTGCACCTGGAAATGTAAAGGATTCAAGATTTAGCCAACCCACGAGTGCTATCAATTGGCTCTTACAAGAAAATGGTGTAAGTATAAAAGCAAGAAGGACAGCACTGCGCAAAATACATCAACATTTAAGCTCCCTTAGTTGTCATACGAATAGAATTTTTATAAAACCTTCTGATACTGTCCCACTTTACATACTCAGTGTGTCCTAAACGAAGACACATGTGTGTATCTTGGAGCTCGCAGGTTTTGCACCAGACAAAGGCCACTCGACAGTGACATGAACCTAAGCGAGCAAAAACATATGTACGCAAACTGTCTTCGTGTAACTCGTATAACTACCTGACTTAAAGCAGAAATAACGAAATAATTTATTCTGAGCCTCTGGTTTGGACCTTCGAAAAATTTCCTAGTATATATTGTGGTTTTCACAATAAAGCAGCCAGGCCGATATTTTATTTAAATCAAGATTGCGAAATCGACGTATATACTAGTCCCATTATATACACACATACATCAGTACTAATTAAGCATTATATAATGTAGAAAATTAATTCAGTGGACTTGTTTATTCCTTATTGTGATCACTTCAAGTACTGTTCAGAGTATTTACGAAATAAATGGCCTTTATCCACTTTGTTATTTGTGTTTTCCTAATTATAAGAATATATATATATATATATATATATATATATATGTATATGAAATTGTATATTAGGTATAATGCACCTAGCACAAAATTTTTTTACACATAGAACTACAAGGATAGACAAACGTCATCATGCGTCGAAGGTATAATCTCAGGAGCTTGTTCGGTTCTTGCTTACTCACTATTCATAAGTAGGAGCCGACAATATTCCATATACCAACCATGTATATTTGGCGACGAAACATTTGGCATTTGGATGAGACAATCTTCTACACCGTCCAAAAGCCTCACATTTCTTGATCAAATTGTGTACATAATCGGACTAGGGCTTACATCCAGATCGCCAAATTGATTTAAATAATGTTGATCACCACCAGCGCAATTAATGTTAATTTATTTTTTTGCCGTTTCTTTGTCTTCAAATCCCATTAGAAACTGTTTAATCTAGTATCCGTTTCACATTGTGACAAAATTGTTACCAATTTCCTTGTATCGTCATCAATTCATGGTTTATCATACAAAATATGATCAAACGAGTAAAGCAAGTATGAAATTTATATTATACAACTCAAATTATATTTATTCCTGGCTAATCCTAAAAAAGCCACTTAAATTTTTATAGATATTCGATTTTCACTGTTTTTGTGTATATGCTTATGGCTGTTAATTATTCAGTTATATAGATGCAATATACACGTCTACATCCATATAAGTGAAACCGCAGTAATTTAAATTACTCTTTGCGCGCGTAAGAAGATTTATTGTTTTACTCTAGCTATGTGAAAATACATATTTAGGGGTAACCTCACTAGTCAGAGGGGGAGATAAATTATTAATAATAAGGCGTAATTAATTAATGAATAATAAAATTAATGAATTAAAGACGGAAGAATAAACAAGATGATGAAACGAAATGAAGCTCATTGTGCGGTAATGTGATAACTAAGATAAACGTTCATTAATGAGGTTAAACTCCACAAACGATTCAATTTAATAAGTAAAATAAGTCTAAAAGAAATAGAGGATGAAGTTTTTAAATGTGTTGCTGTAAATAGTTTATCAACAAATTTATAAAGTCACCTATAAGTTAATCTCAATTCATTATTCTTAACGTTCTTCTGGAGATAGTTTCCAAATCAATTTTCGTTTCCTGCCAAAATTTATTAGTGTGTTACAAATGGAATATAGCGATTTTTATACCGCTGTTTAATACACAATGCCATCTCTTGGCTTAATTTCAATGGATTCTCGTATCCATCTCGTCAATCTATTACGACTGCATGCCGCCATGTGTATTCAACCATTCCAGTATATTTCTGCACAGTCTCCACTGAATGATGGGCAAGATCGAATGTAGTAACGTGTCCGTAATTGCGCGAAATTCGGTGTTCTCCTCTTCTTAACTTGATTTTGCGCATTTTACGCACACATAAATGTTATTGCAGGCTTTGCATGGAATGTAATTCACTCATGATTTACAGACTAGTTAATATTTTTCTTTTTAATAAGGTCGTTTAGTGCCCGGGTTAGGTATTATATTAAAAATTCCTCAGATTATATTCCTGTACTATCCCTGTTTAGTCCGGACTCCAATTATAGCATGACCTTACGATCTTTCTTCTTTCTATCAGATATAACATTCATCGAATTAAATTTTAATTTACGTACAACATTCATCAATATATTGCGCGGGCTGTGATAACAATTATATAATCAAGGCTGAAATCTAGTTGAATATAATAATATATAATAATATAACTGCAACTTCAATGCCAACTCACTATAGCTGTTGTGTCAGTACACGATGCCAACATTATGCCAACGAAAATGTACATGGTACTAGTACCATGGTTGAAGAGTCGCAAAATTTTATCAACTCATTGGATTACATGGTATGCTGAAGTTCAATAAAATTCAGAATATCAACTACTTATGAACAACAGTTACTCTAGTATATCCATGCACTCTGGGCTTGATCAATATCTGTTATCCCGTTTCGCGGTAATTATGGCATCATTTAATTAAATATATAACAGTTAGATACTGTTTGTTGCGGAGAACTAATATGTATGCCTTTATTTTTATAAGGCTCAGACTCACATGGTTAAACAATTGAGGGGTACGAATAAGGCATTCTTCCAGAAATATACAATGCTAATTTATATTCTCTAAAGTAAATTTAAGCAACGGGGATGAATGTCGTTAGGCAATTTAATAAGATTTGGAAGTAAGCTATCTACTAAAAAATAAAGGAGGCTGAATAACTGTTGTTTCGTTTCTAGAAAGTATTTCTGTGGCCGTTGTCGGGCGCCTACTTCAATTTCATTATCATCACAAGTTTTATAAAACTAACTGATGCATAAAATAAACAGTTATTTTATTAAAACTTGTAGTTATGGGTGAACTGACATCAGCCGAATTCGGCCACAGAAATATTGTCAGGAATCAAAACATTTGGAATTAAGCTTGCGTTAGTCATAAGGTGCTTAAGGTAATTTTGATTATCCAGTTTCGCAATTGTTTCATTTTTTAATAAAACAATCATTGATTGGATTTGTGGTGGTAACAATTCTTTAAATCAAGTTTGCGAGCTTGAAGAAAAGACCAATCCCATTTTATTTAACCGGGCGTCGAAAAACGTCTCAAAACCACCGTCAGTCGCACGCACTAACGCGTATCGCTTGCTTAATTTTTTCGTGAAATGCAACGGATGAAGACCTACGGTAAAGTAGGTCGAAATATTTTGCTAAAAGAAAATTGCTTGAACAATGAAAGCTGCGTTAGTCAAAACGAAGAACAGGTAATGTACGTTACAGTCTAAGCAAACACACACACATGTGTATATATATATATATATATATATATATATATATATATATATACATAATATAGATTTGTTGACATCAGCATAATCAATATATAAATGAATGATTGTAGAGCGACGTTTAGTAATCTCTCGAAATAAATGGCCTTTATCACTTTTTTATTAATGTGTTTTTTCTTCCTAATTATAAATATATATATATATATATATATATATATATATATATATATATATAGTGGTCAATAATTTCATCTAGATGATCGCAGAGTATTGTATTTTATTTAATAGGTTACAATTACATACACATTAACACAAAAATGACGCAGACTTACCTATGAGATCTGCCGATAACTATAAATAAAGCCATTTGAACGAAATTTATTAGTAGTACTAGTTGTCAGTTCTATGATTTCATGTGCCAACGTTGACAATAGAAACCGTAACA
The DNA here is from genome assembly GCA_029291075.1 of Eudiplozoon nipponicum. NCBI lineage: Eukaryota > Metazoa > Platyhelminthes > Monogenea > Mazocraeidea > Diplozoidae > Eudiplozoon > Eudiplozoon nipponicum. The sequence goes on along the minus strand of JAQBSW010005388.1, from coordinate 16,253 downwards.
CGTCCTTCAAATATACAGTGTGCATTTGTGGACAGGGATCGTCAGAATCTTGTTTCGCACAACAATAATAGGATAATCAATTAATTTTATGACGGCGGGAGCATTTAAGTAAACCCGTTACTTGTGCTTATTTTTGCAGGACGGTTCAACTATTAATCTTCGCTTAAATACTCATCTATTTCACTACATATTGATTTATTCCTTTAAACGAAATGTTCTTTGAATAGTGCTCCCATCATTCGAACTGATATGAAAAATAACGGTTGCGGAAAAATTGATAGCACTCGTAGGTCGGTAAAATATTGATTCCTTTAGATTTCCAGGTGCACATTATGTTTATTTAATTGACTGATGGATTCTCACTGTTTCCGCCACTTCTAAGCCGTCCTTCCACTACATGTCCGAAAACATTATTGAGACCTGATAAATCGATTTTATCCAAATTTTCAGGACTTCATTTTCAGTCTTAACTTCACGGTTGACTCATACTCACAGAGAAAACAAAAACATTTGCCACAAGCTGTTCACTAAATATTGTCTTGTTAAAAATTGAAATATACTTTTTATATTTAGGTCTTAATTCGATTCTACGATATAGCTAAAATGGTTTTTTTTTCGCCGGAACTCATCGTCATAGAGACATCGGATTCTTTTTACCATCTTTATTGCAATCACCTCCCATCACAAATTTTTTAATGCACTGGAATAACATTTGGCCGTCCTATGCCATATGCAAAATTTAAATTAGTAAAGACACAGGAATACGGAATTTTCTTCAAAAAATTTGCCAAATTCTACGGTTCTCGCATTCTTTGCGAAAAAATAAACAATTTAATTTATATTTAAATACTGTTTGTTGCGAAGAACTAATATTATATTGCTTAATTCCAGAGAATGGTATGATTGATGCAGTACACGTCCTTTTTTGCTTATTTTACTATAATTTAAAAAAAATTATATAAACATTAAATATATTAATTATAATAATAACTGTAATAACAACAAATTAGTAGTTAGTTTATTGCGAAAGAAATGACACAAACATATGAGAATTTAAATTCCACCGTTTTAACTATAGAGATGTATGTTTTTAATAAAATTATCGTCCATAAATTAATTTATCAACTGAATAACTATTTGCGGGTAAGAGTTGTACACAATTCTCATTCTCTTGCGACAGAAAACTCCGGCGTTGTGAAAATTGTTTACTCAATAACAAATAGACTCATATCTGCCTGTCGGATCATACATAACCTGTAGGTGGGACATAAATCTCAGCTAGACACAGTTGTTTGACTAACGTGTCATTGCGATTTGTGCAAAATTTGAGTTTATCGTTCAAACAAGCAGGACACACAAGAAAGGTATAGATGTTTTGCATTGTTACTAAGGTCAAAGTGTAATTTTGGATGTGAAATGGGGGCCACATAAATCTTGATTATTATGTGCAGACAGATTGTAAATATAGATACATGTGGGATTAAAGTATTTTGGTTTCTACGTATTTCCCGAGTGCTAGATCACATTGCTATTGAGCATAGAGTTAAACCATCTATACACGCCTGTGTAGCCTCAACGTGAACTTGTCATGCTAGGGAAACAAGCTTACCAAAGACCCGTCGCAACAACTATACTACTACCGGTTTGTAGCTAAGCGTAAACACATCCATTAAAATTTGATCTAATTTTTAAAATTGGTTTTGATTACGTGTTAGGAAGTTCTATATTTTTTTAAATATAAAATTGAGTTGCTTTTGAAATCCCTCCAAAAAAATGGTGTAACATCATTGAGTAGAATAATCAGTGTTCCTAGATTCCTAGCCAATCATATTATCCAGGGTACCTACATTTCAACTTAATAATATTCCCTATGAGTAAGTAAACTCATTTTTTTCCAATGCCGCGTTTTGCGTACGCGGGTAGTAGCTTTGCATGGACAGTTTCACAAAGATCCGATTGATCACAATTTCCAATTTTAGTTTTATCTTCGATCGGGCTGAGTATGTATTCATCCCAATGGAAATGCGGTTCTATCAAATCTTTGTATACTGGCGACGTTTCGGAAAGTGAATCCCCTTTCCATCTTCAGGCCAATTTGTCTACTTATATCCACAGCCCAATACTCACAATGGCAGATTTAAGCAAATGTGGTAACCTCGTTCCAAAACCGTTCTATTTATATTTTATTTTTTGACTCACCACTGGTTTTAAACATAGAAATAGAACGGTGTTGGAACAAGACTACCACATTTGCTTAAATCTGCTGTTATGAGTATTGTGCTGTGGATATAAGTAGACAAATTGGCCTGAAGATGGAAAAGGGATTCACGTTCCGAAACTTCGCCAGTATACAAAGATGTGCTAGAACAGCATTTCCCTTGGGACGAATACAAACTCAGCCCGATCGAAGACAAAACGAAATTGGAAACTGTGATCAATCGGATCTTTGTGAAACTGTCCGTGCAAAGCTACTACGCAAAACGCGGCATTGGAAGATATGAAGCTGGCATTCCGCAATCAAATTTCAAAAAAGTAAACTCATTGATGAATCTCCATGTTCCAATTTAAAAAATAATCTGATAGTTTTTAACGTTTTTAACAATTTGTGTCAATTTTATTCGTAAATATTGCATCAAATTTGTGGTTGCTACTAAAATTCTATAACAGAAATAAAATAATTAATAATACAAATTCGTCCAGGAAAATGCGATTCAATGCAAGGATAATTGTAGCGGAAACACAAAATAGACTTATTTAAATCACGTTTGCGAGTTTGATGTAAACACCAGTGCATTTTTATTTAACCAATATTCTAACAAAACAAAATTACCGTCAATTACTTGTACTGACGCGTTTCGACTTTGCATGATTATCAACGAAGTACGACGGTAGACTGACTAGCAAGAATTACACCGCAATGCATAAATAAGAAAGGAAAAGTAGTTGTGCGGCTTTCATCTCTAGTAGTTTCGAATAAACTGTACGTGAATGGAAATGTTGGCTGTACTATTTCTATGCAGTCATAAACATTAACTTTCTGCAGCTTTGCCAAATGTGTATAATTTATACAATTGAACAATTATCGATTGCCCGGGTGTAGAAAACAATTTTTTAAATTAGGCTGGCAAGCTTGATTTAAAGAATTTTTTCATCACCCACGCAGCAATGATTGCTTAATTACAAAATAAAATTTATAGTTTTCAAAACAAATCTCACACGAAAATGTGAAGGGTTATTTAACAGGAATTTTTTTCAGAAACTACTGAAGGGCCAAATTTACTTTACTAAAACTCAACAAGAAAATCAGGTAGACCGTAAACCTATAAAATACTCATGCTCATTTTTAAAATTCAGAAGGATGCCTGGTGATTTTTTACATAAGTAAAATATTTCGGAAAATAAAGCTTAAAATGCGAACAATTATATTCTGGTAAAATATTTTGCAATTTAAATATGGTATAGGAAATACCGTTTATTAGCACCAGAGCGAAGAATTTTGGAATTTAAAAGTATATAAATTCGTACGATAAATTGAGAACAAGATTGAAAATTAGGGGAATGCCCCTAGCTAAAGTTGTATTTAACACAATTGCGCAACAGTTTTTCGTTGTGCACCAAAGATTGACACGACAATTCTGAGCGCTTTAATACGCGTGTCTGTCGGTAGCTTTGCTATTTTGTGTCTGGATGAAATAAAAATACTTAGCGTTCTTAAAAATTACACAAACTTCATCATTAAAATTATTATTAAAACACATTTTGTCAATGAATGTTTACCTGACTAACTTACATGCATATGTCAAAAGCTAAAAATCAGTTATGCTCGAGAATGTGCCCAAGTTGTGCCGCCGGCATTTCCGTTCAAGTCCGATATACGCGAGACTAATAAGAGTAAGAACCGCAGATTGGAGTTTGCTTTCCTTATGCATGGTTTCAGGTTTGATACTCGTTAATCTTTTTTCCGTCGTGCTTTGATGATCAAAATTGAAGCCCGAAGCGTGGCTGAAAATGGAGTTGCTATCTAATGTGTCTGGTTAGACAAAAAGGATTGGTGCTTATCATAATTTTGCAAACGAGATTTATATAGCTGTTAAAGTCACTCGCGTAAGCTTTTATCGTTTATTTGTTTCATTTTTGCGTACGTGGCGAAACCTGCAGAAATTTTATTTAAATGGCTGCATAGATCCTGCAAGACTACTAGGTTTGACAGGCGCAGACTGTATTTACTCGCTTTATTTACGAATACGGTTTTCTCCCTGTTAGGGTTAGGTTAGGGCCGCATATATAGTTTAGTTTTCCATATATATGCACTGCGGTTTGATCCTCGGTAGTCAGTTTGCCGTCGAACTCTGATGATGATCATGGAAGGCCAAAACGCGTCAATACGTGTGACTGACGGTAGTTTTGCTATGTTGTTCGAGGACTGGGTAAATATAGTGGGATTGGTGTTTACTTCAAGTTCGCAAGCTGCATTTAAAGAATTGTTACCATTACCCGTGTAATAAATAATTGATCAATTTCACTCTGTTAGACAATTTACCTTGTACTCTGTTGATTACGATGGAAGGGCAAAACGTGGAAACACGAGCGACTGACGGTAACGTTTCTATATTGAGCAATCATTTATAAACAATAGGATTACTACGCAATATATTTCGAGGCTGTTGACAATATTTCGCTTCGATTCTGTAAATCAAGTTTGCGGGTTTCATATATATATATATATATAGATATATATATATATATATATATATATATATATATACGATAAGCAAAACTAGGTATGCGGCTCTCACCTCTAGTAGACTTTCACACATTGTACGTAACTGGAAATGTCGGCTGAACAATCTCTATGCAGTAACGAACATTAACTATTTGCAGCTTTCGCTACATATACATATATAGGCAATACAATTAAATAATTGATTGCGCGGGTGGTGGTAACAATTCTTTAAATTAAGTTTGCGAGCTTGAAGTAAACACCCATCCCATTGAATTTAACCAGTCGTCGAACAACGTAGCAAAACTACCGCCAGTCGCAACGCGCTGACGCGTTTTGACTTTCCATGATCATTATTAGAGTACGACGGCAAATTGTCTAGCGAGAATCAAACCGCATTGCATATATACGGAAAGTAAAATTAGACTGGCGGCTCTCATATCTAGTAGTCTCTGTTATATTGTACTCGACTGGAAATGTCGGCTGCACAATTTTTATGCAGTCACGAACTTTAACAGTTTGCAACTTTCGGTAAAAATAAATATATAGGCAATGCAATTGCTCATAGGTTACGTTAGAGTAAGATCTACTTATGTTATGTTGAAATGGGAGCATCGTAATACAAAAACCAAAGAAATATTCATTTCAGTTTTAGGTAACTATTCTGGCGGAAATAGAATAAATTGAGAAATGAACTTTCATCACCACAGACAATTTCTTGGACGAACCATTTAATATTTTCAAAATGGCTAGTCGAAGTTAATCGAATAAAAAGGTCTACTGCCGGATACGAACGGGGCTTCGAATTGTGGACCTAATAAATAGACTATGAACTGCTCTTACCTTTGGTGCACAATATATATTTTGCAAACGTCTTTTTGTCTGTTAAAGTAAATAGGCATTTGAATTTAGTGGATAATACGCAAAACCACGGAATATTTTTAGACTCAGATTACTCTCCCGCTAAAGATGATGAAATTTGTGTCAGTAATTATGTAGTGAAATTACAGGTTGTAATTATCTGTCTAGTTTTGGAGCATATTATGTAGTGTCAAATATGACACTGTCATTCGCATAAATAATTTATTATCATTGCGATTTTTATTTGGTTTCCTATATCACTTCGTTTGTCATATTTGATTCAGACATGTCTACCTGTAATGAAATTATCTGGGGGAAAATTTATGACAACAGTTACTCTCAAGCGTATACGTTGTCAATCGAAAATAGGAAGACATGGACTTCATGAGCGTTAGATTTTGAAGTAAAAAGAGGATCTATCGATCAGCTACCTAGCCAAAAAATTTATTTCCGGAAGTTAGAATGCACAAGTGAAAATTTTACTATTTAATTTTTATGATACTGCCGACACTCTACAGTTCAAGTGAGCTTGTCAGGGACTCTCTGTCATCGTACATATCAAATCAAGTTCGTCATAACTTCGTCTTCTTCATCAGCCTCAACATAATCATAGTTATTGTTTTCCATCATAATAATCCTCAAAATTATCATCATTATTACCTTTATTATCACTCTCTTCCTCATGATCGTCATAATAATAATAATAATAATAATAATAATAATAATAATAATAATAATAATAATAATAATAATACATTAATAATATTGTAATAATATTGTTCATTATTGAATAATATTAATATATTTAATAATAATAATAATAATAATAATATTGGTTATTGGTTGAAGACATTATACATTGTAATAATAATACAATTACATATATACATATTATTAATATTGTTATTATTACGTATTATTATCGGTGAAGTATTAATATTATTATTATTATTATATTATTATTATTATTATTATTATTATTATTATTATAAGTATTATTATTATCGCCATCATCGTCATCGCGTCTTCATCATAATCATCATTATCCTCGACACATCATCATCAACATCGATATCTTAATTATCGCATCGTCATAATAATCAACATCATTCTTATAATCATCATTATCTGCAACGTCTTCCTCAACATCATCATCGACATTAGCATAATGAGCAACATCGTAAAAACTCCTTTATTTAAATAATTATAATCAGCATTAGCACTTCCATTAATATTAACATGAGCATAATCTTCATTTATATAGATCCGTCTGCAGATCCAAGCATACATTTCAGGCAAAGCAATACATTTACTTTTGGTAGACACGTGAACTCCCGTTTTCCCCGTTATCATTCTTTCGTTTAATATTTTGATTGATGTTCATAACGAAATTGCTAATGTTATCACTTTTATCATTACTATCATCATCATAATCATCACTTTATTTTAAGTGAATTTACTTGCATATAACTGCATTGTCTGTTTCCCAAATTGTCTTGGCTTATCAACGTCAACTGGCTTGACAAAATTATATGTTGGCGCTCAAGAAGAAACAATAATACCCCACCGCGTTTTGCACAATAGTCAACTTTGCTTTTCTTACACTTGGTTTGACTTGTTAATATATTTAATTGTCTTCTCTGCACTAACCGACAACAATAAACAATGCGAATGATAAATAATCTTAATAGAATTCATTCCACTAGAGTCAGCATTTCAGAAGTTTGTGGCAGGCCTGCAAGAGCGGGTTGGATGTTGGGTGGTGTCGAAGCGCGAAGCAGGACGGGAAAGGCTTAAATGTGTAAATTTGAAAATAGTCTTCCGCGATTGACTTGTGCTCGGCTTGCGATCTTTCTACATTGTGTTATAGCATGTGTCTGGTTTCAAGAAATTGACAGAAACCATTGCAGTCGACTAAGTTCTGACAAGTGCCAGTTTATAATTTATGCTGAAATATGATACCATACTGCAAAATATAACTTTATATATATATATATATATATATATATATATATATATATATATATGTGTGTGTGTGTGTGTGTGTGTACTGTATGTGAATGTAGCGGTTAGGAATATACGAATCGGTCTAGACTATTTGGTCGTAAAATTGACAAGCTTAAATTCTATCACAGGTTAGCAGAAATTATAGAGAACCGCCTACAATAATAACAACACGTGTTAAATTATAAGTTTGAGGCTTCGCAGTATTTCGGGGTAAGATTCGAGTAAAAGTTAACCAAGCAGAAACAGCAAAATATTGACATAATTAAACTAAGTTTCATTGCGTAGACGCGTAAAATAATTGGCGAACACAAGTTTGTCAAATTTACACCAAACACATATTTTATTTAACCAGGTGAAAAACATATCAAAACTACAGTTCGTTATGAATGCTGATTAATTTCAATCTTCAAATGTGACCGACGTAAATCTGCATCACGAAGAGAAAAATAACAACGATATTTAGTACTACTGAGGTGTTGCTTTAACACTTATTTGTATATATATATATATATATATATATATATATATATATATATATATATATATATATATTTCTGAAATAATTCTGTGCTGTGAAATTTGCCGCCTTTTTTTTGTGCGGGACAATGGATAGCATTCTTAGGTCAGTAAAATTGTGAGTTCTTTACATTTCCAGGTCCTCCGATTAGTGGCCTTGATTGATGTGTTCTCACTTGTCCAGTTATATTGAAGCCCTCCATCAGCTGCTTGTCTGAAAATGAGGATGAATCAAGATTTTCCAAAAAGAGAGTGACAAATGTAAATTGTTGAAGATTTTACTCTCCTACGAGTGCTATCTATTGTCCCACACAATAGAAAGGCAGCGAATTTCGCAACAATAAGGACGGCACTGAGCATTATCACTCAACATTTAAATATTTCTGTGATGTCACAAGTATAACTTATTGCAGCCTCTGACACATAAGACATGAGTTACCTGATCTGCGTTTTGACTAACGCAGCTTTCATTGTTCCAGTAGTTTTCTTTCTTTAATATATTTCGGCTACCTTTATCGGTAGCCTTCTTCAGTTGGTCCATCCTCACAAGTTTAACAATTGAAACTAATGAAGCATCATCTTACACAATTTCTATATGCATTGCGGTGTGCTCGTCATTCTCTTTTGTAAGATTGCGGAGAGCACAGTTACCGGGTTTTAAATAAATTTTATTTAACAAATCGAACAACAGAGGAAGTGACGTTTGCACAAATTCGAATCCGACACTAACTATAGCTAGTGTTTACGAATAGGGAATCCGGATAAGCTTATATATGCCTCTGTAAATTTACTACTTGTCGATCAATTATATGATTATTTACTTTGCCATCTTTATCTCTCTTTTCTCGTTACCTCATCTTATGTTATAGCTTGGTAACTTGATTTATTGCAACAATTATTAACAAACATGAAACGTCAATTATCGATTGCCTTACTATATTACATTGATTTATCTTTCAGTTGTAAATTTCTTATCTGATAAGCATGTTAAACAATCATGTTGGCGCAAGTGGTAGTAAAAATTATTTTTTTTTAATTTGCGAGCTTCAAATAAGCACCAATACTTTTATCTATGTGCAGCCAACTTGATTGGTGTTTACATCAAGCTCCCAACTTTGATTTAAATTAATGCATTTACTTAACTACATAGCAAAAGGAGGCAATTCATTTAAGTACTAACTTCAATTTAATTTGTTTTGACATCATAATAAATTCTTTATATCAAGTTTGTGAACTTGAAGTAAACACCAATCCAATTATATTTAACAACATCATAAAACTACCACCAGTCGCACGCACTTACGCGTTTCGACCTTCCATGATCATCATCAGAGAACGACGACAAATTGAAACCCGTCAGTGCGTGCGACGACTGGCTAAATAAAATGGGATTGTTGTTTACTCGTAGCTCGCAAATTTTTATTTTAAAAATACTTAACTCCACCCGCGCAATTAATTACTGTTTAATTATAATCATTGACTGTTCGCCCGATATAACTGCTGATTTTCACTTGTGTTACCTTTAACCAAACATATGAATTAAAATCTAAAGGAAGAAATTAAAAATTTCGTAAGTGCGTGGTCTACTTACACAGTGTAAGCTTAAATGTACAGTTATTACGCGGGTGGTTATAATAGTTATTTAAATTATAGTTCCAATCTTGATGTAGCCATCGGATCCACTATGTGCATCCATTTGTCAGTATAAATAAAGCATTGGATGATGTAGCAAAGGAAATACATCCAGAAGACCAGTTTCCTACTTATTTGGAATTCTTCACGTACTGTCCGTTATTTGCCGGGGACAAAATAGACGTCAAAGTCGAGTCTGACACTGGCATGCATAAAATGATATGCACTCACCGGAAGTTCGCTTTCGTATTTTTCTATTTTAATGAATGATTGACAATTGAATGCATTCGCAAGTATAAGCAACACAAGCATTTTGATCAAAACGCCATTAACTGTTACGAAATCATAACAGTTAGATACTGTTTGTGATGGAGAACTAATATATATATATATATATATATATATATATATATATATATATATATAGTTGTATATTAGGTGTTGCGTAACTAGTAAAAAATTAGCTTAAATATAATCATAAAACCAAAGACAGCATGAACGAAAGTATAATCTCTTGTGCACATTTGTTTCGTGCTTATTGGCGACTCATCAGTAGGAGCTGGTATTACGCCCTTTACTCACTATATATTTGGATGAGGAATGTGAGGAGATTGTACCGTCCTATTTTCCCACATTCCTCACCCAAATATATAGTGGATAGATGGCGAAATGCAGGCTCCTATGGAGGAGTTACCAGTAAGCACGTTACGAATGTGAATACGAGATTGTACTTTCCGTACATGCTGTCTTTTGTTCAGCCTTCAGATCATATTTGTAGTAATTTGTTACTCGATGGGACACATCTAATAAACCTTATTGACTCTCTGCGATTTGCGTTCGGGGGTAGTTGCTTTTCAATCTCAGTTTCGCAAAGCTCCCATTGATCCCCGTTTCCTTGTACGCATCAATTTTGTCTTCTTTTTGGCTGGGTGTGGATTCGTCCATTTTTTCCGAAGGCTTTAACATCGTTCATACTAACCACGTGAAATGAGGTACGATCTACTCTTAGTTGATTTGAGACGTATCGATACTTCCTTTCCGGAATCATCATCTGGCAAATAATCATATATACACAGTACAGTACTCACAAAAGAAGAGTTAAGCAAACGTGGTAACTTCTTTCCGAAAAAGTTCTATTTATATATTTAAATAGATCTATTGATTCACTAATAGTTTTAAACGAAGAATTGATCTACACTAATACGAAGTCAACTATCTATACTTTAAAATGAACACAATAAAATGAAATTCTTCGATTTCTTTCAACATTTCATGTTCGGATGACAACTAAACAATAATTTTAGAAATGATTACGAATGTTTTTCAAAATAACATTTGTAACTTGTTAACAAAAGCCTTTTTTCAGTAAAGAGATCAGGTAATTTTGCAGCTCTTAAACCACGCACAGTTGGTGTATCTAAATTATGACCTCAACTTCATCAAAACTGAGAGCCGTTATGTTTGCGCTGATTATTCGTTTAGCGTCATTTCAAACTGCTAGGAATTTCCGAGGCATAATCACAAAACGAACAAGTAGTTTAGCTGTTATTCGACGACCGGTTTAAAAAAATGAGAGTGGTGTTTACTTCAAGCTCGCAAACTTGATTTAAAAATAATTGTAATATTATTTATGATTCTTACCTAGAAAAGTGAATGTGGATTGTAATGGCAGAAATTAATATTTTAATGCAGAAAGGTCTACTGCATATAATACGAAGCATTATAAGAATTCATAATTAATTAATAGATTAAAAAAGACATTTGGCATATGACTCATTGTATATTTAATGTACAATAAATATTTGCTTAAAACCGTTTGTAAAATTAATATATTAGTCGTGCATTTGTTAGTAAATATGTTTGTTTATATCTGGGTGGTAAGATCAATACATTTATTGTTTAATTCGAAAGAAGGACGGACTTCTTTCTTATATGGCTCCATTTCAACGATTATGTTATTCATTATATTAAAATTGTGGAGATATTTTTGGTGAATTTATACAAGAAAATGGTTTTTACCAAAGGTGGCTAGCAATGACAACTAAAAATATAATTAGAATAACAATGCATGTATAAAAGCAATAAAATAATCTCGAAAACTAAATAAATAGAAAAAATAATATTTTTTTATATTTATATACAAATGAATATGCATACAAATAAATATAGATAGGAAGGCAGATTATTTTAAGTATATAGCTATGAAAATAGATTAAAGGCTACGTAGGTAAATTAATAGATAAGAATATAAAAAAGATAGGTTATGATATATATTTACATATAGATAATCACAGATCTAAAATTTAAATGAGTGGATAATATATATATATATATATATATATATATATATATATATATAAATAACAAATAGCTGCAAAAAAGTATAGATATATATTAAAAAAATAGATTCATATATATATTTAAAAGATTTTACAGAAGGAAAGACAGAGAAAGAAAATGGAGGAATATATAAAGATAGACATATAGATTTAGATATATATATATATATATTATTGGTTTTTGTGTAAGAAATGTATTGATAGATGGATAGAGGGGTAGACAGAAAGATAGATTGGTGGGAAGATATATCAATATGTATACATCTAGGACAACAAATAATGAATGATATGTTTAGTTTGAACGATCATCAGATAAACAGAAATATAAATATACTTAAAGAAATATAGATGAAAAATAGATAGTTTATATAGAGATAGATCGATCGATGGATAGAAATATTTGCAGATATATAAACTTTGAGAGAGAGAAATCTATAGTTATAATCATGGATATATATATATATATATGGATAGATAGATAAATAATAAGATGTGTAGATAGATAATTATAGATAATTAGGTATATAGATCTATCGATGGGTGATTATATATAGTTATCTTGATAAATTGCTTGCCGGATATTCAGGTTGGTAGATTTTCTTAAAAGTAGTTGTGCTAGAAATGGGAAATCTAATTGGAATAAAGACTAAGCAGATGGCTTAAAATATAAACAGGTATTTTCGCATATTTACGGATAGACGGATAGACAGGTCGATTGTTTTCCTATGGGTCATAATTATTGACTGCTGCTAGCTTATTTTTGAAATTTATTTCAAATAATTTAATTGCTTCATAAATATATTGGTTGTTACATTATGAGACCAATAGTGCTTGGAGGTATAATCAAATGTTCACATGATTCATTTTCTATTAACTTTGTTGGAATTGTTTATTCAGCTCATTATATGTAGATGGTCACTAATATTATGTATACATATTTTTTCCAATTATAAATGGGTTGATAGACAATTTCTTTCGTATATTGTTTTAGGCAGAATATCTGTTTTTATTTGGATTATTTGTTTACATAGGCGAAAATTAATTAATTTTATATTTCCCATTTTGGAAGCACAGGGATCATAAATAATCACTCATATGAATGATTGTAACCTTTTGTCATGTGTACGCTGTGAGTAATTTAATTTAGAAATATTAAATGTATGAACAATTATTCTTAACTGATATGCTGAGGACAGGTAACGTATTGTGCGAGGAATAATTTGTCACATGTTTCGTAATATAAAATTATCGTGTTCTCTAACTTGCATACTGTGCACATGAATTACGGCTTCAAATAAACAAAATGAACTTGGTTATTAATAATTCTTTGAATCAAGTTTGAGAGTTTGAAGTAAACACCAATCGCATTGTATTTAACCAGTCGTCGAACAACATACCAAAACTGCCGTCAGCTGTTCGACGATTGATAAAATTCAATGGAATTAGTGTTCATTTCAAGCTCGCAAACTTGTTTTAAAGAACTGTCACCACCACCAGAGCAAGCATTAATAGTTTAATTGTGTTACCTATTGATAAATGAGGCGAAAGCTGTAAAGAGTTAATGTTCGTGACTGCATACAAATTGGGCATTCGACAATTCAAGTCAAGTATAATGAATGCGAGGATGCTAGATTTGAGAGCTGTATATTTAATTTTGCTTTCCACATAAATGCATCGCGGTTTTTATCCTCGCTAGTCAGTTTACCATTGTACTCTGATGATGATCATGGAAGGTCGAAACGCGTCAGTGCGTGTGACTGGCGCCAATTTTCCTATATTTTTCGACGACTGGTTAAATACAATGGGATTGGTGCTTACTTCAAACTCGCAAACTTGATTTAAAGAATTAAATATAAAGCTACGATTCGTTGCAGACAGTTGGATTGTGCTGATAGATTTCTACACTTTAAGCGGCTAAATATTGAAAATTCTGCATATTGAAATATCTTGCAGTCTGACCAATAAATCTCTTCATAATGAAATCTAAATTTTTACCGAAATTTCTTTCGATAAGCATTTTATATGGTAGGAGAGAGTGTATGGATTTACTGGAGTTCAAGTGTTTAGTTGTATTTCTCAAATTTAGTGAACTTTGGCATACATTGAATCCATCGTGTTGGTAACATGTACCGACTTGGCAGCCATAGTGTTAGTACCATGTACTTTTTCGGTGCAATAATGTTGGTATCGGATACTAATACAATAGCCATAATGTTGGTATCCTTTAAGACTCGGCATATATATTATATAGTGATTTAGCGTTGAAGTCGCATTGTCGAAGACTTTATACGGTGTTAGCTCCACGACTGCAGGTTTACACATTCGTATAGGAGATTGTAGCGACCTATTATCCCACATTCCTCACCCAAATATACAGTGATTAAAGGGCGTAATACCGGCTCCTACTGATGAGTCGCCAGTAAGCAAGAAACGAATATGCACGAGATTGCATTGTTCGGGTATGCTGTCTTTGGTTTATCGTTCTGGTCATATTTTTTTTTAAATTGTTACTAGGTGCACAACACATGATACATAATTGCATATATGCATTAGTTCTCCGACAAAAGACAGTATGTAACTGTCATACGATTACAGTCTTTGAATGGGATATCATACAATTCTGACTTATATAAGTGTTAATTTTTCTTGCTTTGATTAGGCAGTTCACTTATCGGAGAAAAGAACAGTCTTAAAACTGTTTCTATATAATATCTCTATGGTACAGATTTGACTTTTCTGCCTAGTTTGGAGTCCGATAATGCTATGACCCTATGAACCCCATTCGCTCTATCGTATTTCACAAATTACAAGTGAGCATTAAAAATTACTTACGACATCCATCATTGCTGCTCCCATTATCTTGTTAAAGTAACCATTATCACAGAATATTTTTCGCGGCCTGTTTATTTCTAACTCCCTAAACTGAATTTTTTAATCGAAGGTTTCTTATTGTCATCAGATAAGGACGATTTGACATTAAATTTAAAGAGTTAAAAGAAAGATTTGTTAATAAAACTAATGAATGGATGTTGAATAATTAGAACTTAAAATTAGAATTTTCACAAATTGTACTGAATAAATCACAATAATTAAAAAATTAGCGCTTTTAAAATTAAGTTGGCAACAAGTCTATTGATTGAAATTTATGTCTCTGAAATACCTATTTGTTATTTTAGCTTAGGAAGTTGAAAATATCTCATTACAACTAGTCAATGAATAATATATCCTTGCCTGTTGTAATACTGATATGTTTCTGACCTTCCATGATCATCATCAGAGTAATGACGGAAAACTGACCACGAGGAACAAACCGCATTGGAATATATATGGAAATCAAATCAGATATGGCTCTCACCCCAGTAGTCTCCTGCATACATTGAACTTGACTGGAAATGCAATGGCTGCACAATTTCTATGCAGTCAAGTTCAATGTATGCGAGACTGCTAGAGGTGAGAGCCGCATATCTAAATTTGATTTATATATATATTCAATGCGGTTTGATCCTCGATAGTCAGTTTGCCGTCGTACTCTGATGATGATCATGGAAGGTCGAAACGCGCCAGTGCGTTGTGGCTGGCGGTAGTTTTGTTATGTTGTTCGACGACTGGTTAAAACAATGGGATTGGTGTTTACTTCAGGCTCGCAAACTTGATTTAAAGAATTGTTACCACCACTCGCGCAACCAATTATTGTTTTATTGTATTGCTTATATGTGTACATGTAGCGAAAGCTGCAAACAGTTAATGTTCGTGACTGCATAGAAATTGTGCAGCCGACATTTCCAGTCAAGTTCAATGTATGCGAGACTGCTAGAGGTGAGAGCCGCCTATCTAAATTTGATTTCCATATATATTCAATGCGGTTTGATCCTCGATAGTCAGTTTGCCGTCGTACTCTGATGATGATCATGGAAGGTCGAAACGCGTCAGTGCGTTGCGGCTGGCGGTAGTTTTGTTATGTTGTTCGACGACTGGTTAAATACAATGGGATTGGTGTTTACTTCAAGCTCGCAAACTTGATTTAAAGAATTGTTACCACCACCCGCGCAATCAATTATTGTTTAAATTGTATTGCCTATATATGTATATGTGGCGAAAGCTGCAAACAGTTAATATTCGTTAAATACTGTTTGGTGCGAAGAACTAATATATATGCAAGTATGTATTAGGTTTTGCGA
>JAQBSW010005387.1:0-57979 GCA_029291075.1 Eudiplozoon nipponicum | reverse complement strand
CCATGATAGTACCATATTTCGATTCGGAAACCATAGTGTTAGTACCATGTAGCTTTTCGGTACAATAATGTTGGTATCGGTTACTAACACAATAGCCATAGTGTTAGTATCCTTTACAGACTCGGTATATATATTATATAGTGTGAGTTAGCGTTGGAGTCGCATTGTCGTAGACTATATAATGTTAGATTCACTATTGCAGGTTTACACATTCGTCTAGGAGATTGTATCGTCCTATTATCCCATATTCCTCACCCAAATATATAGTGGTTAAAGGGCGTAATACCAGCTGCTACTGATGAGTCGCCAGTAAGCGCGAAACGAATGTGCATGAGATTATACTTTCCGTTCATGTTGCTGGTTACAACTGAACTAATTTGTTACTAGGTTCGCAACACCTAATACATACTTCCATACCAACTAGTCTTACAACTACTACTCCATCACCCACATCTACTAATCTTACACAAACTACTTTACATACTACTCGAACTATCACTACTACTAATACTAGCATTACTTCAACAACTCCTACACCTATTACTTCGACATCTACTACTCATACACTAACTACTCCGACACCTACACAGACTATTGCTACAACTTGTACCCCAACACCTACTACTATTACGTCGACACTTGCTACTCATACACCTATCACAACTATTATTTACTCTACAACAACAACTCATACTTAAAATACTATTACGCCTATTACTCCTATACCTACTACTGCTACACCTACAACTCCAGCATAAGCTATTCCTACCAATACTACATCTATATCTACTACTTCTACAGCAACTACTCATACACATACTCCTACACCGGTTACTACATCCACTACTCTCAGACCTATTATTTCTACACCAACTACTCTTACGCCTACAATTATTACTCATAAACATAACAGAACTACTATTTATACTAAAACAACTACTTTTAAATAAAATACTTATTCAGCAACAATTCGTGCACGTACTGCTTCTACACATACTACTCTTACTTACACGCACACACACACACACACATATATATATATATATATATATATATATATATATATATATATATATAGATACATAAAATAAATATATACGACGGAATGAGTTAAACTATACACCTAAAAAGAAACATGTTGCACATATATATATATATATATACAAAGAAGTATATACATTAATGGATGAATCTGGCGATCGTACAGGATCAAGAGCATACACATACATAGCTAAAACCTGCTAACGTATACTCGAGTATGCTTATGTTCTCATAGGTGAGCAGCAACTGAAGACCTAATATTTAGCCATATAAAAGCTGTTAATAAGTCTCGAAGTAGAATAATATTAATGCCATAATTTGTCTTAAAGTGTATTTTAATCGAAACCTGAAGATGAAGCGGGAAATTATGCTATGGATCAGTCGACAATATTGAAGCTCCAGCATATCAGTGAATAGTAGACGCCGTGCTAGTGCCTTTAAAGTGATGTGACCAAATTGAATCCACCCATCAAAGAGACATACACGTCGCACACATAGACATGAGAAAGATTCCCGGTATTGCGGCTTTAATTTGCCAATATTGCAAAAAATGGTTACGCCATTCGGCTTGACTAATTTTTATGAAATCAGATTATTAGAAAGCACAAAATGATTTAATTTTAATAAGACGACTGATAGCAATATATAAGTTCTATAAACCATGCTGCAGTTGAAGCTAAAACATATGCACAAGATGTGAAAATAAAAATGAATATAGCTATTACCTCAGAACGGTAAAATAAAAAATTAGTAACTAGTTAAAAACATGAAGCAAAGTTTCAGTTAAAATTGCGCAACCTAAATTTGACCTATTGAAAGAGTTGTAAGTTAAAAATTTAGCATTCATCGTAGGATTTAAAAGATTGCATGAGAATAAGAATAATTTGCGATAAATATAAAATACAATAAAGCATTTATCTTAATTATTTAGCTAAATGAAACTATATTAACACACTTCTTCACGATTATACATTTCCCAATTTAACTTACGAACGAATTCCAAAAAGACTGGATTAAAAAGTCAGCAACTAGAAAGTTTTTAACCATTTGACAAGTGAATCGAACTTCCTGACTATTTAACAGTAGTAGCCGGTACTAGGTTAAAAGCCAGCTACACATTTGGTAAAGTAACGTTGTAGAAATGATCCGTTAAATCTCCTACATATTTGCGTATAAAATACATAGCGGCGCAAAATTCAGATAAAATCATTGACAAAAAAAATTATGTACATAAATTATTATTATTTATATGAGAGCAAAATCAGCAATACAGCTTCCTTGCGGGTTTCACTGTATCAAGTCATAAACAACATCAAACCATGAAGTTAAATCTGTCCCACTAACAAAAGAGAGTTACGAAGATGATAAGGCTAGAAATCCGAAACAAGATCGTCACTAAGCTCGACTCGATGCCATTTCGCGCACGGTTTTCAACCACGAAATATGACGCGCACTCGGACCCAATCCTGACAGACGAGTGGGTCCTATACTTCCCAACTTGGGTGTAGTTGACTTTAACTGTTTCTACCATGTCCAAATCTGCCACATATTGTTTCTTACGCCAATATGGCGCTAAGTGAGAGCCAATGTAATTGATGGAGCCTTATTTGTTTTTCGCTCGAGAAAACCTTGGCCGATCCAAAATTACGTCTTCAGATTTCAGCGTTGGTAACTATCATATGCTATTTTTCAAACAACGGTGATAGAATGCAAGTAAGCATCTAATAAAACTGTGCGTACAGATGCATTATAAACACGACCTATAATATCCTATGATATTTCCTATGATAATTTAATATCCGTACTTCACCATAAATGACATAAGGTCGGGAAAGTTAATGTAACTTTCGCGATTCTCATTTTCACCTCGTCAGACATATTGCCTGTGTTATTGATAGATCTGCCAAGATATGTAAACCTGTCAACTATGTCCATTCTTCACAAGGCAGTCGCAGAATTAGAATGAGTAGTGGGTGATCCTGTAAAAGTATCTAACGTTTAGAGGGGGCGAATTTAATACCAAATGACGAAATAATGTCAGCTAATCCATTCAAGGTGGCCTTAGCGGAATCTCAATTGTCGAATATAGTACGATATGTTCTAAATAGTCTATACCAACAAATTTACCGCATGGAAGAAATTCACTTGCATCCTGAACCTGTGGAAGACTGTAACTCATAATACAAACTGTTGGTAATAAAGTTTGGCGTTAATTCATTGTAAACATTAACACGACTAAAAGTGTTTGTGTACAGAGCGCGTAAAAAATTTACAGGCACACCAATTTTCGCCAGAATATCGAATAGAACATTGCGATCCACATTGCACGATTGTAGTCTAGAAAGACGGTTATTGTAAACAGGCGATATACACGTCACTGATCAAGACCACGCCTTAAGGCAAAAATATTGTCTATAAAACCTCGTTCTGATCGGAATCAGTTTTTTTCTTCGCTAGTGTGTGATTCACGCGAAGTGCTAAGACGACAAAATATAATCAAAGAAAATAACCTAGACACGACTGGAATCTAGCTTATATCATAAGATTGTCCTTTTAATTACGATTGTCCGTTTTTAAGAAAAGAATGATAGTCGACTCATTCCAATCAAGTGGTACGGTCTGCTCATTCCATTTAGTACGAAAAAGGTTAGTCAATGCTCCAGAAATTATAGCGCCAACATCCTTAAATAATCACGGAAGCAAATCATCTGGACCAGTGGCGTTGTGATGTTTGCATCCCGTATTTCTAACTCTGATGATTTTTCGAGATCAACATTCCACACCGTTGATACAGGCATACTTTCGCGAATCGGAACTAATGCAAGTGCCCAAAAAGTCTACTTTTGAAGTCTGCAACCCGCCTACCAAGACAACTTAATTTATCGGTTATTAGATGGCCGTTCCGTTCATTTATACTTTCGCTACTACTCAAATAAAGTCCCATAGTTTGTTCTCGATCCGCATCAGTTATCAGATTGTCATAATACTTCTGGCATCATTCGATGAAACAAATAACAGCCAGATATTCTTGGTTACGAAAAAAGAACATACACGCAGTTATTTATTATACATGAACCAAAGATGTACAAATGCGGTTCGCGATTACTGATAACAAAATCAATAATAATAATAATATCAATATGCACAGTCATACAAAAGCCAAAAGGGACTAATGTTTCATTGCCATATAACCATAAGAAGCAAACATTGTAATTCGTAACATATCAACAGGAGCAGGCACTACGCCTCAAATCCATTATTTGTTTACTCCATAAATATGAGAGTTTGGCGATACCGTCTCTTAAAGGCATACACAGTAAAGCAATTGTAGTCATCTTCAAATGAAGTCATTTACATTTTCAACATAGAATAAGCTAACTATCTTAACCTATTGTTTTAGATTTCAGTCATCGATAATCTACCCAGGTCACACGCACGAAAATAAATTACCATCACTGTCTGAAATAAAACAGAATTAAATAACAGCTACCTCAGTGGAATACAGCCATAAAAATAATAAAAAATTATATTTAAAGAAAAATAGAAAACATAATAATTTAAAAGTGTTTATAGTGATTTATGAAGGGAAGGACTTAGTCCAGATGGAAATACTTGTCTATCTGACAGACAAATCAGGCAACCTGGATCTCTACAAAACAGTCTTATGATTAAGTTAGCTTCAAGACAAGGCGATATCTGCATTATCGATTACTTGTGCTTTTCACGTTATCGCTTCATAAAAACGACTGAACCTCGCAATTAACTGTAACAAATTAAGAAAAAATTTAAGACGATTTCCCTTCTTTTAGAGAGTATGCCAACCAATGTTGACGAGCTCCATCTGTCTTAGCGCTAGCAGCAAAAACGTCCCTTCAGTAGCCGAAACTAGGCCTTCGTGTCTGGCATGCATGCTCTCATATCGTTACAATCCGTTTGACGCTAATTATTAATGTACAGTTAAGCCGAACTCGAGGTATCACATGAAACCGGATGATGTCTGTGTCCAATAGATCAGCAAGATTCATGTCACTATTAGCAGGCAGTAAACGCTGGTAGTCAGGCCCGAAAAAAACTATGGTTGCAGGCATGTACACATGCATACGCACATTTCATAACATGTATACACACATAGTCATAGAAACAAATGTACATCTGCATACATAAAGTCCATAAATACACACGCACACTATATATATATATATATATATATATATATATATATATATATATATATATATATATATATATATTGAGAGAAAGAGAGGAGAGAGAATTAATGTTTATATATGTGAATAGTACGAGCCCTGATATATACTATTAAATTATAGTCGCCTTCTTCTTCGGATTCTATGAGGTTCGCACAAACTAGCAGGATCTATAAAGTTAGCCATCATCAGAATCGCAGTTGAATTTCAACAATATGAATTCCTGTAAGCCTTTAGTGCGCTAAAGTTAGGACTGCAGGAGTCCTAATGTGAAAATCTTTTAAAAGATAAAATTTCCAATTCGATTTTCGTCAGTTCTATTTCTTGGCCGTTTGTTAAGTGATTACTTTGTTATTTGTATATTCCTCTTTAAAAATGTCTTACAACTAAATCAAGTTTTAAACATTGTATCAAGCTTTAGATAACGTACGAAAACGCATTCGTCAATATAGTAAAAAGCTGATTGAGTGGATGTTGATTAAAAATGATTAGCGCAAGCATTATGAATCGCTGTATAGCCACGATGAATCAAGATGAAACAAAAAGCGTAAGCAGAAATATATCACGGTAAGTTGCAACTAGTTTATACTGATTAAAATTATTTATACGAAAGAAATTCACAATAGGCTATAAGTATTAAACATGCAAAATTTTTCCAAAAAAGAATTATACGTCGAAATGAAATCGAACTAAAAATTATATTTCAAAATTGGGATGAACAAAAGCGTACGGCCAGCTATGCTGTTTGTTCTCGGCCAAAAAATTTTAACGCTTTTAGACCATGAAAACTAGTCACAGCCAGAATATGCACAAAAATTAAACATTTCAGAAACGAAATAAATAATCTAGACATCTTGTTTGAGAATAAGCAAACTTCGCAACACATCAGGTAACGAAAACTTCAAGATAATGGGTCAGTAGCCTTATAAATAAACAACTAATGGCTATGAGTGTGGGGACAATTTAAAAAATAAAATTATGGCTGTGAGCTTGAAATAAGCGTGTCAAATTATATATATATATATATATATATATATATATATATATATATATATATATATATATATAATCATCATCATGGTGTCCAGTCATAAAAAGTCAAAAGTGACTAATGTTTCACTGCCATATAACCATAAGGAGTGAAAAAGGTATATAAGTGAATTTAGACAAATTATTAGTGAGATTTACCAGAGAGGGAGTGGGGCAGAGAGAAAAGAAATACCTTGCTACTTTGAGTAAATTTATCAGGATAACTCACAGAAATGAGGCAAACTAAACCGCTCCACAACACCATTATGGCCAAGGTAGCATTCGGGCAAGGCGACATCAGCAATACAGTTTCATTGCGGATTTCACTGTATTACGTCATAAACAAAGCCATACCTCGCAGCTAACTTGGCCCTACTAAGAAAATAAAGTTACAAAGATGATTCAAATAAGCATCTGCAACAAGATCGCCACTGAGCTCGATTCGAAGCCATATCGCTAAGGGTTTCTAACCAAGAACTATGATGCGCACGACGACCCCATCCTGGCAGACGAGTAGGTCCTATACTCTACCCAATTTGGATGTAAGTGACTTCAATCGTCTTTGCGCACTTTGTTTCTTACGCCAATTTGGTGCTGGATGAGAGAACACAGTCCTACTGGGAAATCTAAATGAGGGCATACGCAAAACGTGACAGAGCCAAAAATGTTTATGGAGTGTTATTTGGTTTTCTAACGAGTAGCACATATTGGTGGATCCAAAAATACGTCTACGGATGTCAATGGTTATTCGTTGTTGGCAAATAAAATGTGCTATACTTAAACAAACATTGGTTGCGCGGACGGTGATAACATTTACAATAATCAAGTTTGCGAACTTGATATAAACACCTTATTCATTTAGTTTATACTGACGAATATATTTACTTAATGGGTAAGGTGTTTATATCAAGTTCGCAACCTTGATTAAAGTAAATGTGCTATACTGGGCAATCGAATTGACGGCGTACGCAAAACGTGACCGACCCAACGAAGTTGATGGAGCCTTTTATATATATATATATAATGGTATTTGCGTGTATATCACATTCACCACATTGGTTTCAATAAGAACCTAATAAAGGCAAAGCCTGACGATCGGTTTGCTCTAGTTATTTAATATCATGTGAATCCATCAGTTGGGCTTTACAATGAGGCGTTAATTAGTTTTAAATGAATAGTGAAGAAGCAAGAGCAAGCGCACCAGACACGGACCGCGTTTTAGCTGCTGAAGGAAGCCTTAGCAAAAAGAGCCTCAAAATCAGATTCTGTGTGTAGATGTTGCTCATCAGTCTCGGTGGACAGCATAGCCAAACGGAAATCTCTAAATCGAATTTAGGGGTCGAAACTAGAAAGCTGTTATTTTACAGCCCACACACAAATATAAATTTTAGGGCAATGTGGCGGTAAAGCATCAGTTTTTTTGGAAGATATTGTAATGCAGTTCTGTCGAGCTGTTTATGGTACATCGAAGCATTTTAGGATATATGTTTAACAAAGAAAAGGCAAATACTTTGCGAGGAAATGTGTGTGTTCCATACAATCTGAAAGTGCACATCAGACAAAATATTAACACACAACAGAATACGAGTTGAAAATTGAAATTCCTATCCTTCGGAACTAAAATGAGGATAATAATAGAAATGACAATAACTAGTGCAAATAGCAATTTTCCTACGCCAATAGTCTACGAGAAAATAAGATAGACAAATAGTTACAAAATACAGAACAATAGAGGCTTATTCAACACTGCATGTTTTTTCAGACATTGCCAGAATACGATAATTTAGAAACGTTTAATGAGATCAAAAAGACGAAAAGAGGTGCTCTACAGTTATAATATTAATGCACACATGCCACAGAAAAAACTTTTGCTGTTAAGACAGTTTTATTGATTCAGTAAAACCAAAAGATATTCTTTTAATTTAAGTATGGAATTTAATCACTCCGCAGGATAACAAAAACACACACACAATTATATATATATATATATATACATATATATATATATATATATATACACATATATATATATATATATATATATATATATATATATATATATATATATATATACTCTCTCTGTGTGTGTCTGCCAATAAGGAAATTACAATGCAATTTTCTGGAAAATATAAACTCGTAAATTTTTATTGAATACGTTTTTATCAGCTTATTCTGAGGGAAATGTGCCAGCGTTTCTTAGATGTAATCCTCATCACAATTTTGCTTAATTTTAAGTATCTTCTGAGGGGATTCCAATCACCAATGTGGAAAAATTAATAATAGTAATACTAAAACCATTTAACAAGTTAGCACGTTAATACAGATTCATACTTGCGCATGTGTATGGTGGTAGAATGAATCATCGAAGCGTGCGAAACATTGAGTTTAGAGAGAGAGAGAGAGAGAGAGAGAGAGAAAGAGAGAGAGAGAGAGAGAGAGAGAGAGAAAGAGATTAAAATATACTCTGTTAGACAGGAATTCACGAACATTAAGAGAATGTTAAATACTGTTTGTTGTGGAGTTCTAATTTAAATGTAAGTGTGTATTAGGTGTTGCGAACCTAATAACAAATTAGTAATTATGAAACGAATGTGCATGAGATTATACTTTCCGTTCATGCTGTCTTTGGTTTATCCCGCTGGTCACAACTGAACTAATTTGTTACTAGTTGCGCAACACCTAATACATACTTGCATTAAGAAAAGGTGTCAGTTTTGAGATTAAAATGAATCTCTATAAGGAGTATCTGAAATTATTGTAAAACTTTACTCGTGTTAATTCACTGTTGGAGTATTTTTTGGATTTTGTGCATTGATCTGACAGCTGTGCAATTAATCTTGCTGCTTTGACCAGCATCGATTGATGCACAACTTATTAACTTTCACGTATTTCCTGTTCCAATCTCTCACACACACAAACACACACAATCTCAACATCACTCTCGCTCCCTCTTTTCGTTTAGGCCTAACATCTCATTACAAAACCAGCAATCAAGTGGACCATAGCTCTATTATAATTGGATAATTCATAGATAGTGTTGAGAACTGTGAAGCCGTGTCAAAGACGAACATTCAGTTTAATGCCTTACTGCTAAACCCCAACGCCACCAGATCGAAAATTTGCATGTAACTCCAACATTTATGGCAACAATCTTTTGCCTGATGTGACCACCTGTGAACCCGTTAGTATCGATTTCCATACAAAAGTCCAACCAGCAAGTGAAAACTATTTACTACGAGATAGACTCGACTGCGTATTAGTATTGAATAACATTAATAGTGCAGGATTAATTTAGAAGTATATTTTGCATTCAAGCCGACTTAGTGCATAAGATAGCATTATTCTCCTCACAAACAGAAATGCATCAGATTTTACCAACTGCTGCTTTACTGGCACGTAACACTGAAAAATCAATCTATGTTAAATATAATTTCAAATTAAAGCCAAAAGAATGAAAACAGTAATCATCTAGTAATGAGTGGACCCAGCCCAAACCAAGTGAAAATTGCAGGCAACACAAAGATAAAACTACTCAGATATCAGCAAAACACGTACACTAGGTCAAATAAACACCTAAAGTAGATAGCATCATCAATGCAGCTACATTGAGTTTTACAACATATCGTTTTATAAACAAAACCAAACCTCGCATTTACCTCTTTCATTCCAATAAAAGACAGTGAAGAAGAGTTTACTACAAATATGCACCAATATCGCCACTATGCACGATTCTAGGCCACTGTGTGTAGGATTTATAACTTTAAGATCGACATCTAAGACATCTTACACCGATCCGGTGCGGGAGAAGAAACTGTCACTCAATAAGACAACAGGACTGTAGGCTTAATTAAAGTGTGACAGTGCTGCGTAAATGATGGGACTTAATCGATCTTTTAACGTAATTCATGTACTGATATACTTGAAAATACGTCTACGAACGTCGGCCTGGGTTATTTGTTATCGAAAATCTATTGATATGATATGATATATGATATGATATGATATGATATGATATGATATGATATGATATGATATGATATGATATGATATGATATGATATATGATATGATATGATATATGATATGATATGATATGATATGATATGATATGATATGATATGATATGATATGATATGATATAATATGATATTATATGATATTATATGATATATGATATGATATGATATGATATGATATTATATGATATATGATATGATATGATATGATATGATATGATATGATATGATATGATATGATATGATATGATATGATATGATATGATATGATATGATATGATATGATATGATATGATATGATATGATATGATAAGATATGATATGATATGATATGATATGATATGATATGATATGATATGATATGATATGATATGATGTTATGATTTGATGATATGATATGATGATATGATATGATATGATATGATATGATATATGATATGATATGATATGATATATGATATGATATATGATATGATATGATATGATATATGATATGATATGATATGATATGATATGATATGATATGATATGATATGATATGATATGATATGATATGATATATGATATGATATGATATATGATATGATATGATATGATATGATATGATATGATATGATATGATATGATATGATATGATATAATATGATATTATATGATATTATATGATATATGATATGATATGATATGATATGATATTATATGATATATGATATGATATGATATGATATGATATGATATGATATGATATGATATGATATGATATGATCTGATATGATATGATATGATATGATATGATATGATATGATATGATATGATATGATATGATACGATATGATATGATATGATATGATATGATATGATATGATATGATATGATATGATATGATATGACATGATATGATATGATATGATATGATATGATATGATATGAAATAATATGATATGTTATGATATGATATGATATGATATGATATGATATGATATGATATGATATGATATGATATGATGTGATATGATATGATATGATATGATATGATATGATATGATATGATATGATATGATATGATATGATATGATATGATATGATATGATATGATATATGATATTATATGATATCATAAGATATGATATATGATATGATATGATATGATATGATATGATATGACATGATATGATATGATATGATATGATATGATATATGATATGATATGATATATGATATGATATATGATATATGATATATGATATATGATATGATATGATATGATATGATATGATATGATATGATATGATATGATATGATATGATATGATATGATATATGATATGATATGATATGATATGATATGATATGATATGATATGATATGATATGATATGATATGATATGATATGATATGATATGATATGATATGATATGATATGATATGATATGATATGATATGATATGATATGATATGATATGATATGATATATGATATGATATATGATATGATATGATATATGATATGATATGATATGATATGATATGATATGATATGATATGATATGACATGATATGATATGATATGATATATGATATGATATGATATATGATATGATATGATATATGATATATGATATGATATGATATGATATGATATGATATGATATGATATGATATGATATGATATGATATGATATGATATGATATGATATGATATGATATGATATGATATGATATGATATGATATGATATGATATGATATGATATGATATGATATGATATGATATGATATGATATGATATGATATGATATGATATGATATGATATGATATGATATGATATGATATGATATGATATGATATGATATGATATGATATGATATGATATGATATGATATGATATGATATGATATGATATGATATGATATGATATGATATGATATGATATGATATGATATGATATGATATGATATGATATGATATGATATGATATGATATGATATATATATGATATGATATGATATGATATGATATGATATGATATGATATGATATGATATGATATGACATGATATGATATGATATGATATGATATGATATGATATGATATGATATGATATGATATATGATATGATATGATATGATATGATATGATATGATATGATATGATATGATATGATATGATATGATATGATATGATATGATATGATATGATATGATATGATATGATATGATATGATATGATATGATATGATATGATATGATATGATATGATATGATATGATATGATATGATATGATATGATATGATATGATATGATATGATATGATATGATATGATATGATATGATATGATATGATATGATATGATATGATATGATATGATATGATATATGATATGATATGATATATGATATGATATGATATGATATGATATGATATGATATGATATGATATGATATGATATGATATGATATGATATGATATGATATGATATGATATGATATGATATGATATGAAATGATATGATATGATATGATATGATATGATATGATATGATATGATATGATATGATATGATATGATATGATATGATATGATATGATATGATATGATATATGATATGATATGATATGATATTATATGATATTACAAGATATGATATATGATATGATATGATATGATATGATATGATATGATATGATATGATATGACATGATGATATGTTTGTTTATTTGTACACACATTTATATTAACACCGTTCGTATACTAACATGTTTTGTTTTGTCTTTTAGCATGTATATCTGCATTATATGATGAATAAAGCCTAATATTTTAGGCAACTCTTTCTTCTGATTTGTCTAATCATTCTGCCCGATTGCTGTGCTTGTTACTTTGATTCAGTACAATTTATTCATCATATAACCTAATCATGGAACGCCTAATACGACCAGAGCGATTGGATGTTGAACCTAGTGCACCAGATGCAGCAAAACAATGGAATCATTGGTATCGTACATTCTGTGGCCTCCTAAAAGCAGTCGAATCCATGAATCCGGATAAATTGGACACTCTTATTTCCTACGTCTCTCCTAACGTATATGAACACATCGTTGACTGTGATACTTATGATCATGCTATCAAAACTCTAATGAATCTCTATGTCAGACCGAAAAATGAAGTCTTTGTTCGTCATATACTCGCGACTACTAAAAAAGAAAATGGACAAACATTGGATCAATTTGTTCAGATTCTGAAATCGTTAGCTAGGGAGTGCAATTTCAAACCAACTAAGGCCGAGGAAAATCGAGACGATGCTCTGCGCGATGCCTTCATTAATAGAATCCAGTCCAATTCAATCAGACAACGTCTCTTAGAACACAACTCACTTAATTTTCAAGCGGCTTTTGATCAAGCACGTGGTCTCGAAATGGCGGAAAAGCAATCATTATCATATCAAAACTGTTTGAATTCTGCACACACTGCAACAGTTCAGCCACTCTGTTCTTCATCAACCTCCGATAAATCTACAGATAATCTTGTTGCTGCTGTTAAACAAAAATGTGACTTTTGTGGGTACGATTATCATTTAAGATGGAAATGTCCGGCCAGAAACGCCTTCTGTAAAAATTGTGGAAACAAAGGACATTTTCAAAAGGTATGTCGCTCTAAGAATCACCGCCCAGTGGTT
The DNA here is from genome assembly GCA_029291075.1 of Eudiplozoon nipponicum. Classification (NCBI taxonomy): domain Eukaryota; kingdom Metazoa; phylum Platyhelminthes; class Monogenea; order Mazocraeidea; family Diplozoidae; genus Eudiplozoon; species Eudiplozoon nipponicum. The sequence continues at coordinate 44,019 of JAQBSW010005387.1, read as the reverse complement.
TCGACGCTTCATCCTACCATATCTACAACTGTATTAGCTGCTGCTCCTGATTGTCTCACCAAATGTGTAATAAATCTAGAAGTCAATAACATAAATTGTCATGCTCTCATTGATACAGGCAGTTCCTGTAGTTATGTTTCAGAAGCCTTCATTTTGAAAAATAATTGGAAAATTCACCCCTCTCAAGAAACAATAACCATGGCGTCTAGCTCATTTTCAAGTCATACCAAAGGTCATTGTTTTGTGTCGATTCAATACAAATCATGTGTTTATCAAAATATCAAGCTATCTATACTTTCTGATCTTTGTACTGACGTACTCCTCGGTCATGACTTCCTTGGATTGCATAAAAGTGTAAATATCTCTTTTGGTGGTCATAAATCGTCATTCACTGTCTATTTACTGAAACCTGCATCTGTTACGTCTCCGCCTCTTTTCCACCATTTAACTAATAACTGAAGGCCTATTGCTACGAAATCAAGAAGGTACAATCGAATGGATGAAATATTTATCCGGGATGAAATAAACAGATTAGTTTCTGATGGCATTATCGAACCTTCAACATCCCCGTGGAGAGCACAAGTTCTCGTGGTATCGAATGAGAATCACAAGAAACGTATGGTCGTGGACTACAGCCAAACAGTCAACAAATTCACACTATTAGACGCCTATCCTTTGCCGAAAATAGACCAAATGGCTGAAACCATTTCAAAATATCATATATTCAGCACTTTGGATCTCAAAAGCGCTTACCACCAGATACCTATCCAAGAACATGAAAAGGTATTTACTGCTTTCGAAGCGTGTGGACGCTTGTTTCAATTCCGTCGCATTCCCTTCGGAGTGACGAATGGTGTCTCATGTTTCCAAAGAACTATGGATCATATAATCGCACATGAACATCTCACAGATACATTTGTCTATGTGGACAATGTGACAGTTTGCGGGAGAGATACGCTTGAACACGATATGATATGATATGATATGATATGATATGATATGATATGATATATGATATGATATGATATGATATGATATGATATGATATGATATGATATATGATATGATATGATATGATATGATATATGATATGATATGATATGATATGATATGATATATGATATGATATGATATGATATGATATGATATGATATGACATGATATGATATGACATGATATGATATGATATGATATGATATGATGATATGATATGATATGATATATGATATGATATGATATGATATGATATGATATGATATGATATGATATGATATGATATGATATGATATGATATGATATGATATGATATGATATGATATGATGATATGACATGATATGATATGATATGATATGATATGATATGATATGATATGATATGATATGATATGATATGATATGATATGATATGATATGATATGATATGATATGATATGATATGATATGATATGATATGATATGATATGATATGATATGATATGATATGATATGATATGATATGATATGATATGATATGATATGATATGATATGATATGATATGATATGATATGATATGATATGATATATGATATGATATGATATGATATGATATGATATGATATATGATATGATATGATATGATATGATATGATATGATATGATATGATATGATATATGATATGATATGATATGATATGATATGATATGATATGATATGATATGATATGATATGATGATATGATATGATATGATATGATATGATATGATATGATATGATATGATATGATATGATATGATATGATATGATATGATATGATATGACATGATATGACATGATATGACATGATATGATATGATATGACATGATATGATATGATATGATATGATATGATATGATATGATAAGCAACAGGTCAAAAATAAAAGCAATTGACAGTTCCCGTGAATTTTTATTAATACCTACATGCTACTAGAAATGTCTAGTAAAATGTTAAATAACCATAAATACGTCTGCCTTCACGAGGAAGGATCATTAGATTACGTATTAAAGTAAATCATGAAAAATATAAATAAATCGATAAAATCAGCGATTCCAGCAAATAAATTTTACCAATTTAATTTTAATTAGAAAGAAAATGACATAATTCAACAAAATTGAATTAACGCCATATTCTAAACAGAGAAGAGTAATTGTTTCTCTCATTTTTATACGCAAATTTAGACAAAATAAAGCAGACATGCCAGTAGTCTAACCAGGTTTTATCTTTGGCAATATACGATGGATCTACAAATAGTAACACAACATAAACGTAAAAGACGATTTATCTTAGATAGTGATTACTCGGAGAATGAACAAAACATTAATGAACAAGGCAAACATATATTAAATATGTTAAAGACACTAGAAACCAGCAAACCTTGCACAAAAATCGTTGCCTAGCTAGGGAAATAGCTTAGCAATGTCTGTGTTCATAATGTCAAAAATAAAAATAATCTATCTGCAAATGTAACCATTAACCCGAACATGGTTTTATTATCATGGCTGGGAATCTACTGTAAGAATGACGATGAGAATTATATTCTGCCAACAAGGTTGTATTACAACTCGATTCGTCCTCATCTTCCCTGAAGTTCATAAAGTATAGTACAGCTTCTTATCCTGCATGTTGGCCGATAGTGTTTAGATTTATTATTGTTCGTGCTATTCAAGAGTATACATGAGTTGCAAAAGAACAAGATCATCTAATCCTAGAGTAGATGCTTTGTATTCAGTTTTACTCTTAGATAATGTGTCAAACTAGGCTGACGAGCAGTACTATGATATAACACTTAGTTTTAGAGAAGCATTAATTAAAATACAGTAAGAACATCAGACGCGTCTACTAAATGAATATTTAGACAACGGCACCCGGTCAGATGATATTAATCAACTTTGAGTACAAATCATTTGCAATAGGAGAGGGCGACTTAGTTCTCTTATAGAGACCGCACGAAATTGTTACTAATACACAAAAATAATCATTACCTACTACATCTACCGTCCTGCAGAATAAAAGTCGCTTTGTGCACTGAGCCTGACAGAACTGATAAACAAAATCAAGCTAATACACACGTGTCTAGTTTTAGATAATTTTGCACACCCAGTCGGTATGCAAACCAGAAAACCTGAATTCCATCTTTTACTGTATCTAAGGGGGATTGCTAACAGGCACAATTCGAAATATACATATCGTTTGATGAAGGCTACAGAGACAATTTGCCTTTCACATTAGGTAAAGGTTTGTTAGTGGATTTAATCACCACTGAGTTTATCGTAAAATATAAAATAAAAAGTAAACACAGAACGCAATCCAGAGTTTTATTGCTTCTTTATATTATAGATTAATTTCCACCAGTTACTTATTTGCTTCACAAGTATTGGCGATCGGTTTTAATAAATCTTTAGGATTACCCATATTCATAAAATGATCAGTATTGCACACACAAAATCTCGTTCTGAAAACAGCCTGACGAACAAATACGCAATTTTTCTATTGCAATAAGCAGTAGCTGATGAGATGTGAATATTGCGCTACCAATGTTTTATTATGGTCAACTGATCTGCAAAATGTACCACCAGATCTACGCTTAAACAACACACTTAGAAAACAAAGGTATCATCCCCTTAATACGAATAGTTAGATGGCATTCATTGAATTTACCTGATCTGCGTTTTGACTAACGCAGCTTTCATTGTTCCAGTAATTTTCTTTTATCAAAATATTTCGGCCCATCTTACCGTAGGCCTTCATCAGTTGCATCTCACGAAACAAATGAAGCAAGTGTTTTATTTCCTCTAGTCATAATATTTCGTGAGATGCAACTGATGAAGGCCTACGGTAAGATGGGCCGAAATATTTTGATAAAAGAAAATTACTGGAACAATGAAAGCTGCGTTAGTCAAAACGCAGATCAGGTAATTTCAATTAATCCAGGTGCGCAACAAGGAAACTCCTTCAAGATTCATTGAATTTATCGTGCAATTTTTCAGCATGCACGTAGCATTCACAGACCAAGCACATATAGTAAATACAACTGTTTTAGTTTCACTTTAATATATATATCAAAGTTATTTCGTTCCAACACGCACACAAAGAATTCGATCATAATAAGGACAAGAGATGAACTCATTAATATACCATCTTTTTATCAGTAAAATTGAAAAATATAAATCGACTGAATATCGGAACAATTAAACAACCATTGATTGTGCGGGTGGTGGTAACGATTTTTAAAATTAGGCTTGCGAGCTTTAAGTAAACACCAATCCCATTGTATTTAATCAGTCGTCGAACAGTATAGCAAGTGACTGATGTAGTTTTGATATATTGTTCGACGACTGATTAAATAATAAGTGAATATCGGAACAACATAGATACAAACATATTTCAAACTGCGTTTCACTTATTATTATTATTATTATTATAATCAAGGTTTCGGTCTTGATATAAGCAACAGAACCATTAATCACTGGTGCTCTAACCACTGAGCCACCCTGCCGCACACTACACACACTTTTCATTTATATACCAAATAAAGGTACTTAGCCTTTACTTCTGGTAGAGCCTATATGGCATCTATTTAGCACTAAATTCCAACAAACCATCCACAAGCTGCCAGAACTGAACAGAAATCACATTAGATGGGGAAGTGGTATTAAAATGAACATTCATATAATTAAACGAACATTGGTTGCGCGGGTGGTGATAGCAATTATTATAATCAAGGTTGCGGTCTTGATATAAACACCTGACCCATTAATTACTTACATATGTCAGTATAAACTAAAGAATTGTATAGTGTAGAAAAGGCAATTCATCCAGTAGACCGGTTTCGTCCTTATTGGGAACTCATCATGTACTGGCCCGAATTTGCCGCGGACAAGGCTCGAACCTGGGCCCGTGCAACCAATTTACGTTTAATTATATAAATGCGTTTCACTTAGTTAAATACTTTTGAAATTATCCCAGAGCATCTACCAGAGCATCACAATTTTTAAATGGACAATTTCATTCAATAAATATTAACAGTGCAAGATGATATTACAAGCACGACCAGTCGCGATAACATGTTATTACACCGATTTTAAATACAGCGTAGAACTGAAATGAAGAGGTAGTCCAAGATCTGAATCATTTATTCTTTTGACACAAAAGAAATATTGCAATAAGTAAAGGACTAGACTACGCATAATGCGAGTTCATTTAATCTAGATACGATATCCGAATATATGTAGAAAGTTGGTGTTAGTAACAAAAACAAAATATTGTAAAAATATAATTGTCCAGTTAAACTTACTAGTGTAGAAAAGGCAATTCATCCAGAAGACCGGTTTCGTCCTTATTGGGAACTCATCATGTACTAGCCAGAATTTGCCGCGGACAAAGCTCGAACCACGGCCCGTGCAACCAATTTACGTTTAATTATATAAATGCGTTTCACTTAGTTAAATACTTTTGAAATTATCCCAGAGCATCTCAATTTTTAAATGGACAATTTCATTCAATAAATATTAACAGTGCAAGATGATATTACAAGCACGACAGTCGCGATAACAGTATATCTACAAGAGCATCACAATTTTTAAATGGACACTTTCATTTATAAAATATTAACATAGGTCAAGATGATATTACAAGCACGACCAGTCGCGATAACATGTTATTACACCGATTTTAAATACAGCGTAGAACTGAAATGAAGAGGTAGTCCGAGATCTGAATCATTTATTCTTTTGACACAAAAGAAATATTGCAATAAGTAGAGGACTAGACTACGCATAATGCGAGTTCATTTAATCTAGATACGATATCCCAATATATGTAGAAAGTTGGTGTTAGTAACAAAAACAAAATGTTTTAAAAATATAATTGTCCTGTTAAACTTACTAGAATGTACCTGTTGGCCGGGATGGTGACTTGAAGGATATCTTCCGTTGGACTCCTAAAGGGAAAAAGTTAATACCGGTAATAAAATTCATTATCATAACATTATACATAATCAAAGATACGAAACAAACAGTTTAAAATTGATAAAAAACTTGAATTATTTAAATTTCGAATTATACATTTATTTTTTCACTTTTTACATAAGAAAGGTACGATGGTGAAGACTTCACTATTAATATATATATATATATATATATATATATATATATATATATATAAATGATTTTGATATGTTGTTGAGAATTCTCGAAATAAAACGACCATAATCCACTTTTTTATTCAATGTCTTCTAACTAATAAAACACAATGTGCAATATTTGAAAGGTAATGGACACTATAAAGAGATATATATATATATATATATATATATATATATATATATATATATATATATATATAGTAATTTTAATTGAGAAATATATCGTGTACAGAATAATAAATTTATTATAAAGAAGTTATATACGACAAAATTAAAAAGACTAGCTTCGACAGAACACAACTTGGCAGTACTATTTTGTATAATGAACTTATGAAAATTTAGGCGGTTTAATTGGAATAAACAAATACATTATACTTACTATAATCAAGGCTATGATCTTGATATAAACAACTGACCCATTATGTACATACATTTGTCAATATAAACTAAGAATTGTATAATAAATAAAAAGCAATTTATCTAGTAAACCGATTTCGTCCTTAGTGAGAGCCCATTACATGGTGTCCAGAATTTGGCACAGTCAGGGCTCAAATCTGCCCACGTCTGCTCCTTATCCTGTTGCTCTAGCCAATGAGCCACACTGTCGCAGGGTGGCTCAGTATATATATATATATATATATATATATATATATTCAAGAATTGACAGACTGAGTAGCTAGATTCAAAGGCGACGAATAAACTACACAAAAACCATCTGTCTGATGGTTATCCCATACAATTGATTAAGTAAAATCAAAAGAAGCAGACGTTATAGAACCAGAAAAAAATCAGCTTACTTAAATATCTCATTTATGAGTTGCAGTTTCCCACACATCACAGAAGAAAATTGAATCGGTATAAACACTAATATTTAATGCTGCTAAACTGCGGGTGTTATTTACAGTAACTGTTTTGCTTTAACCAGTAATTAGAGGGAAACAGCTGCTAATGTCCACCTCAAATATTATTTATCCATATACTTGCACAAGTTATCGATCAAATAAGATAGGCCGATCGATCAAACTGTTAATTAACTGATTGAATGAACATGACAACTGAAACTACAAGAACAATAATTTAAAAAAGCAAAACAATTGCTAACGAAATGAGATTTATGAAGGAGAAACTCCTAATCAGATGAGGATAACACACATATATTAGGCAACCTAGACACCCACACACACACCGTTATGAAAGTCAGTTTTAAGACAATACAGCATACATTGCTTTAGAAAAATAAATAAATAAAGGAATCATTAAATGACAATATTCTTAGAATAAAATACTAGTGGACAGTTTAGACATGCACAAATGGAAATGTAAATCAATAAATAATGTTACATTGCAGTATAAATTTACTAATGGACAATATGTTAGATAAGGTTAATTATTTTATCAAATTTCAGCATTACCGTATATCTTTATAGATAATATGGAAAAAAACAATAGGATCGCTTCTTTCCAGTACACAATAGCAAAACAAGTAACACAATGGGCAGATGTAAAATATATCCAAGTACCCTTTCCATGTGCAAAAATAATAAATTGTATCAGATAAAAAAAAACTTTTCCTTCTCATATTCTTCTCAAGTATCTTCAAATGAAGATCTTTTTATAAATTGAAAGGCCAAACAAAAAATAAACATGTAAACATGGAGTGAGTGTGAAATAAGGGAACAACCAATCGATTGCGTGCATCACCTCCATTTGAAGCTCAATGCCTGAACACGCTTCTCTTGCTTGCATAAATCAGAAATGACAAAGTAACAATTTAATGCGCTTAAAGAAATCAGCAGAAAAGCAGACATCAAATACTACGCGCTGATAAAGGCATGAGTGTTTTTATAATGAACAAGTTCGACTACTTACAAAAATGAAAAACGTACTGAATGCCAATAAAAAAAATCACGCGTCTAGAGAATAAAGATTAAATAGGCAGTGGAGTATAATATATTAAATGAAATTGAAATTTTGGCAGATGCCGGTTAAATTAATTAGGCCATTGCACAGAAGTTCAAGCCAGTTGGATCATCTATACGAACAATGTACGGATTACAAAAAACACAAAAATAATTTCACTATGAAATCTATGTTATAAATGGACAATTCGCTGTTTCATTCATTGGCTAAATATTTAGTACGTATAATGAAACCATTGTGCAAACTACTGGTTAATTATAAAATAAACGGGGGCGGTGATAAAAATTACTTCAATCAAGTTCACGATCTTGATATAAGCGCTTGATCCATTAATAACTCACATGTCAGTATATACTAAGAATTGTATAGTGTAGAGAAGGCAGTTCATGCAATAGACCGGTTTCGTCCCTATTGGGAACTCATCACGTACTGGCTAGAATTTTCCGCGGACAGGGCTCGAACCTGGGCACGTCTGCTTCGGAATCTGGTGCCCTAACCATTGAGCAACTTTTTTGTTTTTTACTGCGGCTGACTCCTTTTAGAGGATAAGCCGGCTCCATTTCATGGAGTTTCTTGGGAATTTGGTACAAGTGGTGTCCCCTCACCACTCGGCTTTTTGATCGAGGACGCACCTCTAGCCTTTGCACATCCAAGCGCAGTCTGCAAGGCAGCAGTAATTGAGCCACTTCGTGATGAGTTACCAATAAGGACGAACCCGGTCTACTGGAAGAATTGCCTATTCTACACAATACAATTCTTAGCTTAAACTGACAAATGTATGTTCTTAGTGGGTCAGGTGTTTATATCAAGTTCGCAAACTTGATTATAATAAATGTTATCGCTGCCCGCGCAAGCAATGTTCGTTTAATTAAATAAATGCATATTTCAATACTTCTTCTTGTAGTGTGGTGTCTGTTTAATAATGATAGATTGTGGATCGTTAGTTGGAACATTGGACCTAAATGGATGCCCTATAAGTTCCACCTAAACGAAAACACTAACCGAGTTACATTAGTCAGTATATGATTGAAAATTGTGTGTGGTTTGCGGCAAGGTGGCTCAGTGGTTAGAGCACAAGATTCCGAAGCAGACGTATCCGGGTTCGAGGCATGTCCGCGGAAAATTCTGGCCTTTTTTTACATTATACAATGCGTAGTTTATACTGACATATGTAAGTAAGTAATCGGTCAGGTTCTTATATCAAGATCGCAAGCTTGATTATAGTACTATGTATTTATTCGGTTGCCGATTATTTTGAGATTGTTAACAGAATTAAAGAAATAAACGTTAAAAACAAGATTATGGTGTCTTTTGATGTTACGTCTTTGTTAACAAACGTTCCATTTGACGAAACCATTGATATTACAGTCCAAACGGAATACACAATACATATGGCCAACTCCAGTGCCGGGCCACACTCTACGCAAGGCCATCTTATTATGCACGAGTGACGTACAATTTCTTTTTAATGGAAGCATTCATAAACAGACTGGCTGAAATTTATCTAGGCCACCTTGAGAACACATTAAGGAGTGACATGAGTAAATGTTCTCAATACATACGGTACCTGGATGATAATGTCCATATTCTTAAGGACAGGACGCAATTATCAACATGGCCTCAAATTTTAAACAAAGCACATAAGAATATTGGTTTCACATCAGAGCACCAGAAAGAGGGTCGTCTGTCTTTCTTAGATATACTAATAAATAAAAATACTAATGGTAAATTAAATAGAAAAATTTAACATAAACCAACCTGGTCTGTACAGTATTTTCATTACAGCAGTTTTGTGGTTGTTTTTCAAGAATTGACAGGTTCATTAGTCCAGATTCAAAAGATTAATATACTAAAGCAATAAACGATTTAAATTCTAAAAGATATCTTAGACTATTAATTTAACCAATTATTTAAACTGAAAGACAACAGAAACATATTTATTTCGGACTGGAAATGAAAACAGTCTACCTTAATATCCAATTTTAAGGGGATGTAGTTTCCCGAATAGCACAAAAGAAAATTGAAGCGACATTAACACGCAAATTTAACACAACTAAACTAGGAGTGTTATTTAAAGTAACACACTTGACTTTACCAGCAATGAAAGAGAAACAGCCATTAATGTCGGTACCAAATATTATTTACAATATAAATGCGCAAGTTGCCGATCAACTAACGTAGTCCGATCGACCAGACGGTTAATTACTCGAATGAGAGAACATTGCAACTTAAAGGTCTGTTTTAAACCGAATGGTGAATGCATCTGCAATTGCACAAAAAATCGTTCAAACCTACCACATATGTTCTCCAGACGTAGCATTTGATAAAATTACTAAATGCAATAACAAAAGGAACTAGCCACATATGAAGTCTAAAGGATAAACAAACTTCAGGCAGATTTATGCAAACAGAAGAAGCATGTTCAGACATTGAGCTTGAGCTGGAGGTGATGTGCGCAATTGATTGGTTGTTCCGTATTTTGTACTCTCTCCATGTTTACATTTTGCTATTCCGTTTGGCCTTACAAGTTATATATATATATATGTATATATATATATATATATATATATATATATATATATATATATATATTCATTGTACCCTTTTTATGTGCAAAAACAAAAAGAAATTTTATCAGATATAAGAAAATTTTCTTTCGCATGGTCTTCTCAAATATCTACTCATGAACATATCTATATATATAAATTGGAAAGCAAAACAAGATAGAAATACGTGAACAAAGCGAGTGTGAAAAATAGAAACCAATCAATTTGCGTGCGTCACATCCAGTTCAAACTCAATGCTTGTACGTGCTTCTTCTGCTTACATAAATCCGGCTGCAATTTGTTTATCCATAAGGCTTCGTATGTGGCTAGCTCCCTTTTTGTTTTTGCATTTAGTAATTACTTTGAATGCTACGTCTGGAGAACATACGTGCGATGTTTCGATGTGTTGCGCAATAACAGACGTGTATTCACCATTTGATTTAAAATAGGCGTTCAAGTTGCAATGTTCTCTCATTCGAGTAATTAACCGTCTGGTCGATCGGCCTACGTAAGTTGATCGACAACTTGCGCATGTATATTGGTAAATAATATTTGATATCGACATTAATGTCTGTTTCTCTTTGATTGCTGGTAAAGGCAAGTGTGTTACCCTAAATAACACTCGTAGTTTAGCTGCATTAAATGTGCGTGTTAATGCTGCTTCAACTTTCTTTTGTGCCATTCGGGAAACTGCATCCCCCTTAAATGGGATGTTTAGGTAGACTGTTTTCTTTTCTGGCCCATAATATATAATATAATATATATATATATATATATATATATATATATATATATATATATATATATATATATATAACATATACGAAACGTTTATATTGTACCAGTACCTTGACTTTGAGATTTCACCCAGATAAAAATATTGCAGCTGTATACTCTGGTCCTGAGCGATATCACTTATCACATTTCGTGAAGCGCATGACAACTTTCACTGAATACGAATAGTTTAATTTTCTCGGATATAGACAACTAATATATTGTATTATGCTGAAGTTATTGCTTATGTAGAAACAAATTAGATTATATGAGACCAGAAAAATATGTAAAAGCCGGCATTAAAAGTAACGTTTAATCTCATGTAAACATGCTAATCGTGCATAAATACAAATCATTAATTGTTAGAAGCACTAGGTTTGAAATCTATTTCATTTTTGGTCGTGTAATTTTGTACAGTCGAACGATGTAACATTCTATACACATGTTTATACAAAAGTGTTATAGACAACTTCATATAAAATTATTGGCAGGGAAGCTCTGAAACCAGTATATGTAAAGTGTACCACAAATATAGAGAGAACAATACCATGGCTTTGAATTTCATAGAAACCGAGAGTACACATACGTATAGGAGATTGTACCGTCCAACTTTTCCACAATAATTAGTCAAATTTACAATGAGATTTTGATGAATTGCGTTTTGACTTTTGCTTATTAATCTGGTTCTGTTCGAACTAGGTTGGTACTACTTACGCAATACGTAATATATAATGACATTTATATTGGTTATCTGCAACAAAGATCATATAGCTATAACAGTTTTCAGTGCATGGTATCATGTTTATCAGAAGGTGTGATAACTGATGTCGATCGAGACCAGATTCTGGAGTAGCTGTGGAATGTTATTTTCAATTTTGTTGAAATTTAGCCTACCCCCAAAACCATTTTAAAGTATGATACGCGAGTTGGTTTTAATGTCGCATCGGCACAGAATTTAAAAAAAATTGATTATACTACTGTTTGAATTCACATACGCATAGAATATTGCATCTTTAAACTTATACACGTTTGTGACCAAATAAATAATGGGTTTTTGGCGTAGTGCCAGCTTCTACTAATGTGTCACCAGTAGGCATGAAACAAATTAAATTTCACCTTTTGTTCATGCTACCTTTTCCCTGTTCATCTTGCCCTATAACATTTATTACATTTTACTATGTACACTTTACCTAATACATATAGATGTAATTATATATTAGTCCTACTCTAGAAATAATATATGTCTGAATATTTAGTATTAAGGGTTATTTTTGTATAATGGAATTTTTACATTTATCACATAAACATACTTTTATTTTACACTTATTCTTCATGTAAAGTGTATTTTTATAATATGTATAACTAGTTTATCTCGTCATCTAAACTAAAATTTAAACAATTATTGAATAAATGAACAGTAAACTAATTAAAATTATTAGAATTTGAGTATATAAATGGGCTTTGATTACAGGTTTTTGAAGATGACATAAAATAACAACAAATGAAATATGACTCCTTTCATATTTCTTCTCAAGTGCATAGATGTGGAATTTCCGTGGTAGATACAAGAACGCAATTGTTTCGTTTAATCCTCAAGCCCAGAGATCTCACAATGCGCATGGCAGCCTGTTACATTTAAAAAAATATTCGGGACTAGATTTTAAATAATTGCAATTGTTGTTAGCGTTAACTTAAAAAGAATTTCAGTTTTATGTTTATTTAGAATTGACACTTGATGCCGAAATGCATGTTAGTCATTCCTGTTTGGCTTTACAAGACATAAATCATAAAGTGCGTATTCTTATTTCCACGTTATGACAAGGACATTGTAAGGAGAAACAAGGTTCAGGATAGCAAACGTTAACATTTTATTTTAATGTACGGCAACAATAAGATAAAGTAAACTGTATCTAATTTTGAAATGAATGTACATTTCGCATCACCTAGCGTATGAATTGAGCATGAATAACAGTAACTATTTTAAATTTGCTCCTATTTCTGTTCACTGCACTCTTGAATAGTATTGATAAAATGCACAAAGAGTTAAATAAACGTGTTCTAAATAATAGATTGCAACTACCATCTTGAAATTTGGTTTAATATTTACGGAACATCATATTTTGTCGAGGGTTTAAATTTATAACAGGTTAATTTAAAGAAATTTTATAATGTTTATATCTACCTACAGGAAAAGTAGATTTCTCACTATTTGTACCTGATAAACGTTATTGTATAGATCTAAATTTGAGCAATGAAAATAAATTCTCTTTATTTTAGATGATTATTGATTTAGATTAATTCTAACTAAATTATTGATTCGTTATTATATTTAAATTAAAATATTTACTAACAGGTTTCGTAATATCCAGTTCTAATCGCATAAGGATCGGATGATGTTTTAACCAACTTGGTGCTCAGAATCCCAGCATTTATAACATGTTAAATTATACAATTATGAAAGATAATGAAATTTAGTTATTGTTGTAGCTAGAAGTTAATGAAAATTCCAGTCATCTGCCAGCAATAAAACATTTTCTTTATTTTATTAGGTACATTTATGTTTACCATAAACCAAACACGTATCCGTTTTACGCAGTATCTACAGACATGAAGGTATGTATTGTCATTTTATCAATCATATGATTATTTCGATAATATATGTACGATTTAACTACTCATATTTTATGAATCTTCTTTTACCAATTATTAAATTGATTTTCGTTTTGCAGTTTTTAATGGAAGTATCCGGTCGAAATTTGTCTGGCATATTAAATGTGTGCGCCGTGGGCATTTTAAACTTAAATTGGGCAGTGATAGAAAGAAATACAAATCTTTACTATTAAAATACACCATTCTTATATGTATATGACAATATTCCTACAAGGCTAATAAAATAAACTTTATGTCTTTATCAATTATTGGTGTCAATTTATAAAATGGTAATTTTGCGATATGCGAATTTTGGAAAATATTTTAAATGCTTGATTTGACTCTCGACAGGCACATCTGTTTGCTATGTATGGAGAAGATTTATTTACTAATCACTCATCCTTGATGTGAGAAAAATATATTAATTTGGACATAATTATTATTTCTTTCTGTGAACTTTTCAAGAATACTGCATATATTGGACAGAACCTCTTTCGCTGCACCATATTACCTGATTTTCTGCAGAATTAAAATATAAACTAATTTGGTATCAAGCATATTCTAATCAACAGATTTTTTTTAAATTTTTGAAAATTTAACCAAACTTACACCACAGCCGGTAAGGTTGAAATGGTCTGAACATTTACATGAATCGCATGAGGTTAAATAAATCTAAAATGAGATGTTATATTTTAATTTTTGCACACAATTTCTTATTATTTAGTTAAAAAATATAGAGATATAGTTTTATATTTTGTCTAACAATGATTAATGTTAATCTGTTATTCATTACTGAGATAATGTAGCTGTTCAAGTCTTTTGAGTAAGTAAAAATAACTCTTGAAATCACGGTACGGGATATCTTCGAAGAATATATTTAATGCAACACCATGAAGCTGTGATGAATGAAATAATAATTTTTTCGCATTCCATTGTTCTATATTTGTAGTTTTGAACAACAAAGATAGAGGAACATTTTGACGCCAAATTTATTTCCTTTCTCGTCGGGAAATCCTTTGTTCTGTCGTTACATTTGCAGTAAATTAAGGCTTAAAATCATTCAGCTAGTTAACTGAGATTAATGTTTTTTACTTAGAAACTTGAAGCGGAAATGCACAAGTAATTAAACAGAAAAGCATGATAAAATAGTTATGAATTTCATATAAATAGAGAATCCTTTGATTTGTTCTCATTTATATATCTGTTTTGCGTTTATTCTTAGCATGACCTCACTTATCTTGTTAGAAACGCCATAAAAACGTTAATGAAACTATGCATGTTGATGAAGTTAATCATCATTTGATCCTAACATTTATTCCGCATATAATTTTTAAAATTATTATTTAAAATATACAATGGCTTCTGCCATCTTAATTTACTGTCATTATAGTAATAATGAATCAGTCAATAAATGCAGTGTAATATTTGATGTTTATTTAAGATAGAGGTAAGTATATTGCCTCAATGTTAACATTCTACATTTTAATTTAAGCAGGGTAAATTCTTTATTCATTTGACGACATAGACAATAATATTTTGTTGAGTAAAATAAACCTTCCATTAATTATCATCCATTTTTGCTTATAAAGACCATAGGGAGGGTTTTATGGACGCCTTTAATTAGGAAAAAACTGGTTTTGAATATGGTGTAAATGGGCGTAAATAAATTATTCACCGCTTATTAGCTAGTAATTGGAGCATATCAAGACAATTTGAAATATCAATATATTAACACTTTTAAATAAGAATTTGTTATTACAAAAGAATTAATAAAGATTCTTTTGAAATGCGAGCTTCAGTAAAATTCATTGTACCCTTCCTATGTGCAAAAACAAAAAGAAATTTTATCAGATATTAATAAAGATTAATTTATTGCGGCTGAATAATTCATTAAGCGTATATAATTTGATTCAATTTATTGATCTCGGTTTTACACTTACCCTTAACATGATGTTTGTGAGTTAATGCATCGGACAACAAGAGCAATTGCCCCTAATCATTGATTGATCTTGATTTCTTTCATGTTGATTACTTAAACTAAAAAAAATATTAAAAGAAATGTTAAAATAATTCTGGCCAGTGCATGATGAGTTCCTAATAAGGACGAAACCGATCTACTGGATGAATTGTCTTCTCTACACTATACAATTCTAAGCTTATACCGTCAAAATGTTAGTACATAATGGGCCAGGTGTTTATATCAAGCTCGCAACCTTGATTATAGTAAATGTTATCACCACCCGCGCAACCAATGTTCGTTTAAATAATTTAATTGTTGGTAAAATTTTCGATTTTAAAATTTATAATATTATTCATAATAATGTATAAACAAGGGTATGCAAGATTGGTCGTTATTGGTTTTTAATTGTACGCCAAAATCCATCGGATTTATTTACATTTTACACTTTTTATGTAAATCACTAGAGCTCCATAGAGAAATATCCTGCATTTAGTATTGTATTCATTTTTCAGGTAAAATGCTAGTTTATTGAATCTACTCATGCACTTTTTAATAAACTTTGGAATTGCTTTAGGATTTTGTGCTTGGTTATGATCGATATATATATTTATTTTTTTTGAAACCATGAATTTGCTACCAACGTGCAAAAATCTATATAATTTTTTTGATATTTTAATATTTTGGCTTATTCTGCATGAGCGTTTTTTCAGAACCTAAGAAGATATTCCGACATAACTAAAATAACAGTAAAGCTATTTGAGCTATGCCCTTTTGTTTACTAAATTGATACTCTAAGAAGTTACATTTCAATGAATAATGGCTTATGTATATAGTGCATGTGGTCGCAGATTTCAAAGGAAATATAACCCTGTTCGAGCTACGTCCACGGCAAATTCTGAACAGTATTTGACAATTTACTGATGAAGACGAAACCGGATAAATTGCACGTACTACCTGATGCAATGTTTAGTTTATACTGGCAACATATTCATAGTCCAAAAATTCTATCATTAGACTTCAATTTACAGTAACTTCATCAAATGTCTTGGTGTCTGTTGTATAATGACATAGCGGAGCTGGTTTGTTAGAACTCGAGGTTTTACGAGATTTCAAAAAGGTTCCACATGATGGAAAAGCTAATTAAAGGCATAAGTTAAAATACGACTTCAAACCTCGTATTGTGTGTGGTAGGACTAGCGTAGTAAATAGAGAAATGTAATTAAAAGTTAATCTGCCCAAGTTCAAGCCCAGTCTTAGGCAAATTCCGTGCAATACTTTATGAGTTCCCAATAAGGAAGAAATCGGTCTACTGCAGAAACTGATTGGCAACATTTCGATATGCAGTTTTTTCAATATAAACTGAACATTTCGTTTGGTAGCTAACGTTATTCATAAAATAGAGGGGATTCGTCCTTTTGGCACCCCTTAAACACCTTTGAGAATTTCCGCGACCGGAACTAACATCGATACAGAGTTTTTCAGTTGATCCACTACACCACCCAAACTGCAAACTACATGCAATTTTTAGTCGTGATTCAAATTTAAAGTGTTTGATGCGCTAATATTTGTGAGAATACACCAATAATTTTATTTTCGTCATGTCTGTTAAGCTATTTCTCGCAAAGATTAATTTCTTTATTTAGATTCTATATGAACATGGTCGAACTAAAGCAGTGGTACACATGACAAAGTGGTACTATTAAATCTAAGTCTCTTATTTTGTGTCTTCGAAATCAACTCAAACATAGTTCAATCTCTGGTTAAAACAGGCAAATTAAACTAAATTTTTTCTTATTGGTATCCGTTAAGGATGCAATATGGAGAAACAAATAAAAATGATTCAATTGAAATGCATTATCAAGAATAATTATTCGAATATTGGGAAATCAAAATAAAATACTGAGTTTAAGTTGATAGGAATGGCTAAGTATCAACATCCAAATTGTGAAAGATGTGCGAGCAAAGCGTAACAAATTAAATTATTGAAAAGGATAATAAGTATACCTTAGAGTAATCGTGGCAATATACGTATAAGTAAAAGGAATACCAGTATAAGAATAGTAATGTATTTGTCTGCTAGATGGTATGTCGATGAGTTGACAACCCGAGATGCATTTTTATTTTTATTCAAAGATGATTTGGTTTTTAGCATAATTTGATGGATCAAATTTAATTATGCAAAATATTAAGCAAACATATTTGTTACTTGTATAGAGAAAATGGATCTCAAAGATTGTAAAGATTAATCTTGCTATCCAGATTTTCTGATTATTTTTCTAGTTTATGGTTATATATAGTAAGATACAGGGAATTAATGTTTATACAGTTGTATTTTAGGTAGTGCGCACTTAGTAAAAAATAAATCAAATAAAACCAGAAGGGTATACCAATGTCAGCATGAACAAAAAGTATAATCTCTTAATAATAACGTCTCTTAATAATGATTAGCCATTTAGCTCGAAACATACACGTACATGAGATTATACCTGTCGTTCATGCTAGATTTGTTATGTCTTTCTGGCTATGTAGGCACCATTTAAAGGGTCAGCATCTATTATTAATAGTGCATTAGAATTAAAGTCGCATTGCAGAAGACGTTTATTGAAATTAGCTGCTTTATTGCTTGGATACACATTCGTTTAGGCGAGTGTGCCATTCCAATATCACTAATTTGTTGTTCGATGTATAATGGGTAAAAAGCGTATTATTGGCTTCTATTTATGTATCGCCAGTATTTTTGAAATGCATGTAAACGTAATATTTCTTTTCATAGTACCCTTTACATTTATAAAAGAGGAAAAACGTTTCTTTCATCTATTAAAAGTTCTTCTTTTGCACATGGAGAGGATACTATGAATTTTATTAAAACTCGCATTCAATAAGAAATCTTTCTTTTGTTGATACTGACCATAACATCTACTTCTGGTCCTATTTAAACTAATTTGTTTCTGGATAAACATATCTGATTATTAGTTATCTTTTTTTTAAATATAGTGTTCTTTGTCGTTTACTGTTTGTGTTCTTCTTGTTCAAATTATGTCGTCTTTCAAATTATTAGAACATCGATTCTGATGTATTTTTATGGTGATTACTTATGTCTGGTTCATAGAAAAAATTTCTGGAGCGCATCTCTGACCCAAAATTTGTAATCAATTTATTTAAATCCAGTTTAGTTATGTAAAGAAAATGTGCAGTTTTAATTTTATACAAAAATGCAATATTCTAGAAAGTATATTTAATTACTTTTATGAAAATATCATTGCACTTTATTTAAACCAAAATTTACTTGAAAAACTGTCATACACTCAGTGTATTCTTTCAGTCCTGTGTATGCCATATGAAGCCTGTAACTTAAGTCTTAATGAGGAATTAATTTTTTTAACTAGAAAATTTTCTTACGAATAATTTTTTGACGCTTTTGCGCGGAATTTGTTTGAATGTTGGTAATTATTAAACGTAATTAATTTAAATGGCTCGCCTCGCTTCATGCCATTAACGCCCATTGCCAATATCCTTATAATGCATTTAGTATGTGTTTATTTTTATTGTATTTTATTCTTTTAGGTGGTAAATGCATGCCTGTTTATATTATAAGTAATTAGAATAAGGATCAGCTTGGGTAACATGTTTATTGGATGAAACTTCAGTCGTCCAATTTAACCAAAAATGAAATATTTAATCAGCATTCATATAATGGCTGTTTGGCGCTGATGATTTATATTAAAATTTGAAAGTGATCTTGTGTTTACTTTTAAGTAACTATAAACTAAAACTATTACATGCAGAATATTGAAATTTAAATATAGATGGATGTCATCTTCGGAATTTGGTAAGTATATCGAGAATTGCAATGATATGTGACATTGCGAAATACCTTACCAAATATTAAATATGTTGCTTCTAAAACGATCGAGGAAAATTACACTTACACATTATTTCTTTTCATTTTATAAATGTTTTAATGATCATATCCAAATCACATAAATACGTTTTATCATGTTTTTGAATGTAAGGCTTTGAATCTCGCTATTTTAAAAACCAGAGCATACCTGAATTAACATTTACCTTATAGCATAACATAAATCCAAAAATTATCAATTTAAACATTAGCTTTGCATCTGGTTCCTCAACTGTAATAGATATCTCGTTCTCTGAGCGGGGACGTACTACAAACTACGACAGCAAATCAGAGCGTCGGTGACAATGTTGGTGGTATGCACAACAAGTCGCAAAACTCAGTTACGACAATAAATTATTCATCACCCACCAAACTTTCATCACCAGTTTCGGCCTCACGTACTGGCGCAACTGGTGTCCAACCACAGGCTTCCAATGCTAGCGCCCATGGTTCTTCTGGTGTGCAGGCACAAAGTGCCTCATCCATTCCTCCAAGCACTGTGCAAATATGTAATTATCTCTTTGTAGATAGCCCAGTCCCTGTAGAGGTTGTGATAAACGTAGCCACAGTGGGCAGGTGGCCGCCTCCAATACTTTTCGTAAGTTTTTATGAATATTTGTTTGACTAGCCGTTTTTTGACAGTTAGGTACAAATAGAAATAATTAGCTTTTCTCTCTGAAATGTGATACACCAGAATTTTTAATAGCATGTGTCCCACTGCGACACAACAAATTGCTTGATGATAAAATTTTACATTAGAGAATATCATATTCACTTAAATCAGGCAAAAATGTTTAGATATTGATTTAGACAGCTGCTTTGGCTACACGAACTTTAAAATAATTTTTTTTAAAGTTTTCTATTCTGGTCACAATTTTATATGTTCTAAATAGGTTTATCATTAGTTATTACTGAATTTCAAAAGTTTTCATCATATTCTGACTATATATATTCGACCAATAGTCACAGCTTCAAAATCTTCCCAGGGATATTTTGAAAAGAGCTTTTTCTAGCCATAAATTGTACTTTATAAAACAAAAATTTAACCTTCAAAAATTTGGCAAGTTTAACAAGAAATAAAATCGAATCTGTCATTTATTGCGAATGTATTTACCAAATATATCATATTATTTATCAGTCGTTATTGCATTTGAATTTTGCGGAATATCTGAAATTGTAGATCTGGTATATAATTGATGTCTTGACTAGCACAATTATTCACAATAGCAAACACTTGTTCGCGTCTTTCTTTATAACTCTATGCATTAGGAGAAAACAACTTAAGTAAAAATCGAAACAAACAGATTCTAACAAAGGAATCTAATTGGCTATCTTTTAGGCGTAGGCCACACTGGTAACCGTTGTTAAGGTGGACGTAATCTCCGTCTTTTTTATTTATTGCTCAATGGTCTGATTGCAAGTGATTATCAGTAAGAACATTTATTAAGCACCTAAATATAAATCATGCTCCATCTACAGTATTAGTCACCTACCACTCGAGTATACATTTTTAGGCTTTAATCGAAGGTTATGCTTTTATAAACTACTTCTCTGATAATTCAATTATCATTTAATTGATATACATATTTCATGCAAACTGGATCTTTTAGAATCGAGCGCCAAGTGGACAAAGCAATGTAATTAGCGTTTTTCAGTCGGGACTAAATTCGCGACAGGCTACTTTTGATTCATGTGCTGTTATGGAACATGGCGGTAAAAGTCGTACAGAAAACGTTCGTTCAGCAGGTATAGATAACTGTGAATTTACTTCCTTTAGCATTGAATCCTATTATTTGCTTACTTTTTCTGTAAATTTGGCATAGTAAACGGGATTCTTATAATTTCACATATTAATTTTGAAGCTTTCATTCAAGGCAAAATTGAGATTACAAGTAGTTATAGCGAAAATCCACATTGTTACACAATGTTGTATTTATTGCGTTTAGACATATCACTAATTATTATAAATTTTCTAGCTTCATATAAGGTGTGCTTGTCATGTTATTTTATACAAAAATTGAAGATAATGAAACGCAAATATAACAAAATTATTTAAATTTTCAAGCAAATTGGAAGTATGCATTAAAGCTGTTTAGAGCTTTTAAGAAGAAGTAATACTTGAATTAACATAAATAATGCAGATGAATGCAAATGAATTTGGTCAATACTCATTCATATTAAAGAGAAATTCAAAGCCCTCGTAGACTAATTACTTTCAACAAGACAATATAAACAAATGAATACATTAATAATTACAAAAAAGCATCAGGGACAATACTGTACAAAAGTTTTTAAAAATAGTAGAGGCCTTGTGGGATATGTAGATTTACTTATCACATTAGTAAGAAATCCAGTTTAGCATAAATTAATACTACTCCACACTTCAACACATGAAAAGGTTAGCTCGAATAAATAATTGCAATTTATTATATTTATAAGATCTAGCTCAAATTTATATTGTTGCTTGGTTTGTTCTTCGAATATTTAATATCTAATAGGTATTTAATGCACCAACATGTATTTAACATGAAAAATCCACTTTTTCTTTTCGAAAGTCCTTCTCGTTTCTCAAATTTAAATAAACAGAAATCAGTGATCGGCACAATAGATCAAGCTTAATTTGTAACTCTTATGTTATTGGGTACTAATATGTGTGAAACAGAATGGCACTCACGCCGTGAAGTGAAATTTAATGTGAATATTTAATTAACTCGCAAAATATTACCTATATAAAATCTTTAACAGTTAAGATGGACAGCCCCTCTCTTAGTCTAAATTTCATCAGCATGGTATCGTATCTTAGAAAAATCCCGTACTACAATCCTTTCTGCCGAGATAAAATAAATATTTCATTATGTAAAAACTGCCATATATCATTTCTTATATATATATATATATATATATATATATATATATAATTTGCCTTTTAAGAACCACGTACATCAGTCATATTCCCGCAACCAACATTAAACCTGGCCAACATTTCGATCAGTACCTTCAGCAATTGTATCGAGCTAGCAAAAAAATGAAGCAAATGCAACAATAAAAATTGGCGTCGGTATTGTCTATATGAACGCAACAAATTGTGCATCTAGAATATGGATTACTTGCCCCATCCTTACATATTACACATTTCTCCGAGGCATATACAGCCTTCTCTGCCAATAGATAAAAACCTACAAGCAATCACTATTTTACACATAATTAACCACAAGCTGGCTGTAAAACTGCTGCAGATAACTACAACTCATACTCATAATATACTTTATTATCTTATAATAAGTCAAATGCAATCAATGTAATAAAATGTAATAGAAGATGAAATGAATTTGTGCTGATAAGAGGTTACGAAATAAATTAATTTGCCCATCTACAATAAAACTAAACGCAGCTATTGCATAATATTTGTCTTTAAAATAAATTATTTGAAATTAGGTTCTCGATTAAATTGATGCCATTTAGGACGTAATGACTTGACAAATAAGCAATGATTCAACTAACGGTGGTTTTGAAATTGTAAAAGTATGAGATTTTAAATACATTAGAGATGAACGTAGTGAGAAAAGCATAATTTCTCCATTAAAATATTTCAGTTTACCAACTTAGGCTCATGTTATTCTTTAAATCAAGTTGGCGAGCTTGAAGTAAACACCAATCCCATTGTATTTAACCAGTCGTTATGGGATTGGTGTTTACTTCAAGCTCGCAAACTTGATTTAAAGAATTGTTACCACCACACGCGCAAACAATTATTTTTAAATTGTAGCCTAATGTAAGTTTGATTTATTGTAGGCTTTAATGCATAAATATTGTTCATTACTTCAGAGGTGCGAAACAAATTGGAGGACGATCGTTACAGAAACTCTTACAACGAATTCAATTTGATAACTAATTGCAGAATGATAAAGTAGAGTTATCTATTTGTTTTAGTAATTTAAACTGGATATGGCTTCCTAAAAACAATAATGTGGAGAATATTTTTGCAAATTATTTAAAAAATATAGTTACGCCTTAATAAACAGCCCATTCGTCAAAATGTCTTTTCTTTCATTCTAAATGTTGCTTACGTGGCTAAACGAATCGCTAGTTTGGCTAAATTAGCCTGTATGATGCTCAATATCTTAATAAATGTGAAGCTTGACGTAATAGTGGTTCTGACACCTCTCAATATTTAAATTGTGATATTTAACACACGTTTTTAATCTTAGATATCCGGTTCTTAAAAATATGAAAGTTATTCATTTTTGTGTTATATATTATTTTATCTGTTCGATTTTTTCTTCTTTGAAATTTTCTCAATTTCGTGAAAACAACACTACATAAGTTATATTATTTATTATATGTTATTATTATTTTCCGATAGTATCTGACAGAATTAATAAACTCTGTTCTGATAAATTTCAATGACTAGAAATGTTGGTGCTTAAAACAAATTTATAAGTATACGGGTACTCCGAAATTTGTCGGGGAAAATTGCAAGAAACCACAACAGAAAAAGCTCCTGCTATATTTAAATGTAAAGGATAAGCTAACTGCAATCGTAGAGTCGTAACTTTTTTATTTATACAAATTCCATACATACTTGCATATATATTAGTTCTCCGGAACAAACAGTATTTAACTGTTATATATTGAATTGAATGATGACATGCTTACCGCAAAATGTGATAACTGATATCGATCAAGGCCAGAGAGTGTATGGATTATCTGGAGTAACAGGTGTTCAGAAATTGGTGTAATTCTCAATTTCGGTGAACTATAGCATAAATTGATATCCATCATGTTGGTACCATGTACCGACTCGGAAACCATAGTGTTTTTACCATGTAATTTTTCGGTACAATAATGTTGGTATCGGCTACTGACACAATAGCCATAGTGTTGGTATCCTTTACAGACTCGGTATTTATATTATATAGTGTAAGTTAGCGTTGAAGTCGCATTGTCAAAGACTTTATATGATGTTAGCTTCACTATTGCAGGTTTACACATTCATCTAGGAGATTGTACCGTCCTATTATCCCACATTCTTCGACCAAATATATAGTGGTTAAAGGACATAATACCGGCTCCTACTGATGAGTCACGAGTAAGCACGATACGAATGTGCATTAGATTATATTTTCCGTTCATATTGTCTTTGGTTTATCCGTCTGGTCAGAACTGAACTAATTTGTCATTAGTTTCGCAATACGTAATACGTACTTCTTAATCCTTGTTCTAAAATTAAACTGGAAATTATTTTTGCGTGCATTTCCCAGTTTGTACGTTTTCTTTTCCCGTTTTTAGTTGTATTATGTGTGTTTAATCCAATTTTATCCCATTTGCTTTAAAACAGTGACTGTATATAGTCGAGTGGAATTCTCAAGGAAGGAAAATGGCCTTTTCTATAACTGTGCTTTACATATATGCTAAATAATAAATGTATACTTCGACAAATTATTTATTAATCACATAAAATTAGAAATAGGTAAAATTACATCTTAAAGTTTGTCTTATCTAACAAATGAATAAGATTGGACCATTAATTTATTTTTGATAAATACATGTGAAATTTTGGGCATATTATCACTTAAAAATTTAGATTTGAATTCGAGCTTTTTTATTATTTAAACAAAATATACCCTAGTTAGACAGAAAGGAGTTTCTATTAATAAACAAAAATAATTTTGTATGTTCTTCTATAGTATTGAAAAATAATTATATCTATATATTATCTAAAATAAACGCCGAGATATATTTTAATCTATTGTAATTGCCAATGTAAAGCACCAGCACCCTCGATTTTACCCTTTGAAGTATATATCGTGTTTTCACCGTCCTCATTTATCATTATAGCAAGACATTAAATTGACTAACGAAATTATAATCACAGTTTATGTGCAGCTTATTAAATATGTTAAAAGTGGCTTGCGTTGCTGTTTAACAAGAAGTGAATTTGGACGAAATTTCGACTACTAATTTTAAATTCATTCACAGGCATAACTGTTTTTAAATCATGCCACATTTATATAAGTTCAAATGAACGTAGTGCTCTAAATAATTTTTTGTGTGGGTTATGATAAAAATTACCTATATCACATTTTCTGACTACAATTAATCAAGAATATCATTTATTAAACCGGTCGCACAACATAGAAAAATTATTGGCTGTTTAACATAATTGCGCATTTCCATCTTCCACTGTCATCAACGGAGTACAAGAAGATCAAACGCAACGCCCATGTAAATTGTGAATAATAAAGAGCGCGTGAATTGGTAAATTATATGTTTATATCGAAGGTTTCAACAAAGCTATGATCGCTACAGCATAGGTTATGTGCAGCCGAAATTCCTGTGGGACTCAAATTATGTGATGTCACTACTGGCAAGAACTGTATTTTTGAGTTTTAATGCACTATATATATATATATATATATATATATATATATATAATTTTATAGTTTTTAATTTCACCTTCCTTTAAAATATGAGAAAAAAGAACCGTAATCCGTGAAATAACATTTATTACTATTAATATTAGTTAATTAAAATTCTTTTGAAATGCGAGCTATAAAAAATTCATTATATATTGTGTGTATATATATATATATGTATATATATATATATATATATATAAAATTTTATAGTTATTAATTTTATCCTTAAATGTGAGAAAGAACCGTAACTGTGAAACAACATTTATTACTATTAATAGTAGTTAATTAAAATTCTTTTGAAATGCGAGCTTTAATAAAATTCATTGTATATATTGTATATAAATATATGTATATAATTTGCGAATTGACTTTTGTTAGTCAGTTTGCCGTTTTACTCTAATGGGAAGCAAGGAAATTCGAAAAACGTCAAAACCTGTGACTGTAGGTAGTTTAGGTATATTCTTGTTCGGTTACAAAATGAGCTTAGTTTGAAACGCAAATCCGCGAACATTATTTAAATATGTAACATTCATTGCGCAATCATTAGTGCTTAAAATGCAAATAACAAGATATCCAAGTATGAGATATATTGGAATAGGAAATCTCTAAACTTTTACATATTTCGTATCACATCTAGTTGAGATTTAACATTTTTCTATAAGTCGTTCTTTTAATTGCCAATCCCAAGCCTCAGAAATATAGATAAACCAATGGTGTGTTATTGTTTAATCAGCATATTTGATGCAAGAACATGCGAGCATAGATGCAAGGTTCTAATAACTTTCTGTGCAACTTTCGATATGCATTCATTATTCGAATTAAAACATGTGTTTGATGTACATGGTTTGTTCACTCAACTTATTAATCCTCTGATTGATTAGATTACTTTAGATTTTCGACGGCCTACGGAAGTATGGTGAATACAAATATTTTAAATAGAAACAATCGTTTTTGACTTTTTTTATGCTGCTGAAGCAACTGCGTTTTTTCATATAACATTTTCGATTTTACTATCATTTACGTGCAAAGTAAAATTGCTTTATTGTTTTCTATTTTTATACGCGAATCAGCAAAAAAATGTTTCTTGTATTCAGCAAAATTTCAATTTTTCCCGAAAGTATTTGCCACAAGTATTTATTTCTTTATGAATCTTCTTATCACAAATGCCATTTTGATGGGCGTAAGATTTGAATATCTTTCTAAATTTACAAAGGCATAACCATAAAATTAAAATAAATTTAGATTAGGATATTACTTGAAGTAATCCCAGTAAAAACGAAATAAATCTAACGGACGTATTGTCTCTTCTCAATTAAACAATGTTTAGTTTTTTTCTGAAA
The DNA here is from genome assembly GCA_029291075.1 of Eudiplozoon nipponicum. NCBI lineage: Eukaryota > Metazoa > Platyhelminthes > Monogenea > Mazocraeidea > Diplozoidae > Eudiplozoon > Eudiplozoon nipponicum. Next base: position 16,351 of record JAQBSW010005387.1, on the reverse strand, counting down.
AGATGGTATGTAATAGGATTTGTACATATATCAAGTCAGCAAACTTGATTTAAATAATTTTTATCACTCCCTGCACAATACATTTTTGTTTAATTATGTTTAGGTTTTTTTGTATGGCGTTTTTAAGAACAAGTTAATTCATTTTAGGCCGAATGAAAAGTGGGATTAAAACAAAGTTTCTTTTCTTACTTGTAAATCATCAATTGCCGTGAGGCACATTTGTACCCAAGAATAATACTCTTGTTCATATTGACTTTCACTTTCCATTCTGGCCATATGTGAACTAACATATTGCTAGGTAACCAATATATAATATGTAAACTAATTTATATATTTGTATCCTCCGCAACCAAGAATATATAATTACAGTATAAGTTGTTTTAATATCAAAATTTATCACTTTAAAATTTGTCTATTACATCTGGGATATTTGTCAGATTCACAAATGTGGATGCAGGAGAGGAGAATTCTAGAAAATAACCACTTTATCTATGAATAGGTTCTTATGAAGAGCGGTAATGTGTAAAAAGATAATCGAAAATAAATGCCGAAATATCGGGGGGGAAGCTCAGAAAAACATTGTTCGACTGTTAGAATATATGCTTTTATTGAGATTACAAACCAGATTTAAATAGATGTTATCTTCATTCACGCAATATCTAACCGCTAAAATGAATAGACCAAACACAGTTTCATGAAAATATTTTTCATAACTCAAGTTCATGATCGTATTTTGTTTTATTAAACAAAATAAAAATATTGTGAGAAATTATTACTTTTTAACATTAAACATTGAAGACAATTTTTTCCAAAATAAGAATTTTAGACCAATCTATACATTCATAATTAGTAATTTCCAAGGTACGTTTGCTGTAAAACATATTTTATACATTGATTAGAAAATTTCCCCAAACCGTATAAAAATATTTCAATTTTAAGCACAAAGTTTGAAAAGAAACCAGTAATTTTTTTGATAATGGACCCAATTATGTTTCAGTTGATGACGCTGAAACTCTCAATTCAGAAGCGCAATTCTACCAGCTTCCGCCAGCGCCAAGCACAAGTGTGTTGGTTATGAACCATTCAATTTTGCCGCACAATTTTTACCGCCGTCAACTGAAACAGAGCTTACAAGCGAAACCAATTAGTGAAACTTTTGCAGAACACTATGGACTTATTGTTCGTCAAATGAGCGTTGCTGGCTCTGAAAGTTGTTCACTTCGCTTATCCGCGGGTCGTCATTGCCTCCGAGTCCTAATGAGTCTACAGCATTGTTATGTACCCAACTATGTGATTACCGCACTTAGCAGATCAACTGAATGTAATCTAGGTGTCAGACCGCAAGGCAACGAAACGTTTACCGATTGGAAAGCGTTGGAAATGTCGTTCAATCCGGTAACTACAGCCTATTTCGTTTTATATAGGTTTCAATCTACTAAAAAAAGCTATTTTAATTAAACCGCTTTATTCTAGAAATGGATCAATTAGTGCGTTTTATCGTAATCAGTTTGCCAATGTTTGATTATTTAATTAATCAATTTATGTAAATAAATAAGTGTATACAGATAATTGTATATTAATACGGAGAATTTCAGGAAAGCCTGCTATGCAAATGTCTATCGATTTATACTCAAATAGACTTTTTGTCATATCAATCTTAAATTTCTGGCGAATTGACATATTTTTACAGCACATGTGGCGTTTGGAAAGATCTCTATTGAGTTTGAAAGCCGGACATTAAAAAAATGCTTAAAATAAATTAACACATTTAAAATATATTGAAAAGATTATAGTAAGATTTATATTTAGCATGGAGAGTCATCATGAGCCAGTTCACGAGATTCATGGTATTTTGCTTTATAGCAGACTGGTAAAATAATCTATTGGATTAGTGCAAAACTCAAATACCTTTGATAAAGACAGATTGAATGAAAAAAGTGTACTTTGCGTTGAATTTATTTATCACACTAAGGAAATTTGAAAATTCTGGCCAGTGCGTGATGGATAAACAATAAGGACGAAACCGGTCTACTGGATTAATTGCCTTTAATAAGCCATACAATTCTTAGTTTATACTGACAAATGTATGTAATTAATGGGACAGGTGTTTATATCAAGATCGCAACCTTGATTATATTAATTGTTATCACCGCCCGCGGAACAAATGTTCGTTTATTTATATAAATATTCATTTCAATATCACAACCCAATGTCACGTGGTATCTGTCGTATAATGACAGATTGTGGATGGTTAGTTGGAAGTTTGGGGCCAAAGGATGCTATATAGGCTCTATCTAAAGGAAAGGCTAACCGAGAAACATGAGGTTGTAAAAAATTGAAAAAATTGTAAAGTGTGTGGCAGGGTGCCTCAATGGTTAGAGCACTAGATTCCGAAGCAGACGTGCCCAGGTTCGAGTCCTGTCCACGGCAAATTCTGGACAGTACGTGAAGAGTTTCCAATAAGGACGAAACTGGTCTACTAGACGAATTGCCTTTTCCACACGATAAAATATTTATTTTATAGTAAAAATGTATGTACTTAATGGGTCAGGTGTTTATATCAAGATCGCAATCTTGATTATAATAATTTGACAACGACAGAAAAAATGCAAATAGGTTTATACCGTGTGGATTACTAGAAAATAAAATTTCTGTATTCGGTAAGGCGTAACTTGTAACAGCTTATTTTATTTTGAAACAAGAGGAAATGTAAAATACATCATGTTGAATATTGTATCGTTTGAGATTTTGGCTAAGTGGCATCTTATCAAAGGAACTTGATATTAAACCCAAAATTCACCACGTAGGAGGTCTTGTTATGTCAAATAATCTTCTGGTTCCAATTTATGTGAAAAACTTTACAGGATATTATTTGCGTAATGCCAACTCCTACTGATAAGTAACCTGTAAGCTCATTACATGACTTATTTTATTTTATGTGATTTAAGCAATAAGTAAGCAGATGTATATGTTAATTATTCGCCATGAAGTATAAAATTGAAATAAAGCTCTTTATGAATTCAAGTAATATATCATACATAGTGTAGTAGGATAAAGGCACATTCATTAGATACTTCTTTAAATTTATCTTTGTATGTTTTCATAACGATATTTGTAATAAGCTAAATGTTAGGTATGCATATTTTCAATGCGTGTCAATTTAGCTTGGATAAGCTTGCATTTTTGTTCAGAGGTAATTCAAAATATAGTTTTTGAATAAATGATCGGCGCGACATTGAATTTATACAAAACATAATCCTTGATGTGGGAAACATGGCTTTTGCATTCACAGTCCATATTTTAATTCCGAGTATTTTCATATCCTCCACCTAGGCAATTTTTCAATGATAAGAGCATGACGCAAAAACCAAGGTGAAAAGATTTTAGACAGGCTTTAGATTTTGTTAAAACAAATACATTTTTACTTACTTTACGACCTCATAACGATAGCTTACTTTATATTATATAATCACACGCTATGAATTCATGTTTATAATTGCCAAGTAAGCAGTTAAATATAACTATATGCCAGTATACGTTTACCTAAGTTAAATTATATTTATTCACGTAAATTCTCATTTGCTCACGTCAGGCAAAGGTATCTACTCCCACTTTGTCAAATGAAGCATTCCGAGGTGACATCACTTGATGGCTAGAGTAGCAATATTCTGCTAGCCTAAATATTCATGAATTAGTAAGATAATAAGCTTATCTAAAATATGAAGTGAATGAAATGGAAGTTCAGGAAAAAACAGAAATCTACCTGGTTAAGATAGGCCATAATAATAGTGTAAAGAAAAGATTAAATTTAGCCTTAATTTTCATTAATAAGTCTTACACTCTATAAGGCTTCAGAGCTAGCCGACACAATAGGACTGCAAGTAATAACAGATTAATGTTTTAAATAATCGATAAATATTTGAATTGTGAAATAAGTCATACAAATTAATACATGATTTATTTATCAATTCAACATACAAATTCATAATAGTGGTGGAATAAAAAATTGTGCATAATACTAAAATAAGTTAAAATTTAGTTAATGTGTTTTTCCTTCTCATGCCCAAATTAAGCCTACCTTGTATAGCCTTATTTTTCTGCTATAGCGAGTTTAAGATTCTATTTCAAGGAATCTTCACTACCAACCTTTATATGGTTATGTGCACAAAATGCAGCCTAGTAATATTTCTACGACTGATTCATACATTAATTGATCCATAAAATTAAGTTATTTATAATCCTTAATCAATTTTATCTATATATTAAAACTAAATGTCGAAATTCATTGAGAGCCAACAGATTTAATTTTATGCCAGCTTCTACTTTATTATTGCACGAAATTATCTAGCAACATGTCCATATTTTTATAAAGTTCTATGTTCACTCAAATTCATAAGGTTGAAATGCTTACACAGAATTTAATGCATTTCTGATGTGTATAACTGTTCAATTTTCTGTATTAGGTTTGCAAGATTAATGTCCCAAATAGTTGCGTATATTATATTCTTATGCTATCTATTGTATATGCTTGCTTATTTTTAAATTGCGTATCAAAATGGCTGTGCATTACTGCTTTGTTCTATCTGGCTTAATTAAATTTACCTATATATATATATATATATATATATATATATATATATATATATATATATATATGCGACATTCATCTTCGTTGCCTTAATTTACCTAAGAGTCTAACTATTAGCACTGTATCGATATTAAGGGCCTGAATTACATTACATTCGGTTTCGTTCTTATTGGTAACACATCATGTATTTTCCAGAATTTAACGCGGACAGAGCTCGAACATGGGCACATCTGCTTCGGAACCTGGTGCTCTAACCACTAAACCACTCTTGTCCCACACAAATACAATTTTTAGTTATATACTAACTAATGATTTTGGTTAGCCTTTCCTTTAGGTAAGACATTATGAAATCTTTTTAGACTTGTAGGCCCAAATACGCATCCCATTTTTTTCATTTTAGAACAGATATCAGGCTATATTGTGAAGTCGTATTTAAATGTACATTTATATAATTGAACCAGCAGTGGTTGCGCAGTCAGTGATAAAAAATATTTAATCAAGGTTGCGATCTTGAAATAAACACCTGACCCATTATATTCAAATATTTATTAGTATAAACTATACATAACTTAGTTCATATTAACAAATATATGCACGTAATGAGTCACGTTTTTATTTCAAGATCGCAACCTTGATTAAGGTAATTTTTATGAACGCTTGCGCAACAAATATATGTTAATGTATATAAAATTTCATTTCAATAAAACTTCCTCGTGTAGCGTGCTGTCTATTCTATAATGATAGATTTGGGATGGTTATTTGGATCTTTAGGTCTAAATAGATGCCATATGAGCTTCATCTAATGGAAAGGATAACCGAGGGAAAATACTAGTTATTATTTGACTGTAAATTAGGTGTAATTTGTGGCATTACGGATCAGTGGTAGAAGAATAGATTCCAATGCAGACGTTCACAGGTTGGAACCCCCTCCGCGACATGTTCTGGACAGTACGTGATAAGTTCCCAATAATGAGAAACCGGTCTATTGAATGAATTGCCTTTTCTACACTATACAATTCTTAGTTTATACTGACAAATGTACGTAAATATTGGATCATTATTTATATCATGATCGAATCTTTGAATCAAATAACAAAAATGTTATTTAGGAGAGCTATAAAAATCAACAATCGTAGATTACGTTGGTGCTGATGACAATTAATTAATTCACGTTTGCGAGCACGATAAACACTAATCCCATATTATATATATATATATATATATATATATATAATTTTCATTGTAAAGTGAGCATTGTATATTATAGGAAAGACAATTCCTCTAGTAGACCGAGTTGTTCTTTATTGAGAACTTATCCAGTACTGTCCAGAAATTTGCCACGGATAAATCTTGAACCCTGGCACTTTTGTTTCAAAGTTTGCGATTCTATCCAATGCGCCACTCTGCAACAAATAATATAATTTTTAGTTTTATACTTATTTATGTTTTTTTATTAGTTTTGGACATGAACTGCAACTAGCCACACCAAATACTTCATTATGGGAACGAAACTAAGTTCCGGTTTGAACTCCATCCGCGATGAAATTCTAGGCAATATTTGAAGTGTTCTCAATAAGGACGTTACAAGTCTAATGTATTAAATGCCTTGACTACATCAAACAATGTTTAGTTTATGACGACAGTCGTATCTATAATTAACCGCTTTTTATATCAAGTTCGCAACCTAGATTTAAATAATAGTTAAGAGAGCGTTTATGTTTTTCTTTCCACCACAGTTGTCAGCTAATTTTAGTCCAGTTTTACAGATTGATAAATGACCAAAGAATGTGATAATTACAAGGAAAGTTTAAACAACGCAATTTCTCTGAGAATAAGATATAGTTAAGTTTGAATTTGACATAGCATAATTGTAATAACACGAAAAGCGTATGAATATAAAGAATATGGGGCCAAAGTTCTCAGAAACGAGGTTATAAAATACAATGTTATATGCTTGAACGCAGACAAAGTAGGAGCAACGGTTTTGATGAGTCAAAGAGCCCATAAAAATGAAATTATATGTACGATTTTTGGATCGCATTTAAAATGATGGAAAATGTAAGATGAAACATTTCTTATGTATAGCTAATCAAATTTTCATCTGCAGTTTATGATTAGAAATCTTTAGGTGAAATACATTTGTGGATGTAAAATCAATTATAACTAATCCCGAATAAGGAAGAAATGCTTATAGGAAGTATATTTTCTCTGGTCTCCTTCTGAATAGTTAGTCAAATATTGCTAATTGGATGAAAATCGATACTTAATAACAATGCCACTTAGTAGATTTGGACTAATAGTAATAAAAATTGTGGGGATAGAATTAAGTAAATTTTATATAATAATCAATAATAATAAGTAGCCTCGTTAGCACATTTTTAAAATTCTACTATTGTACTATTTTCTATCATCTTCCTTTGTACCTTTGATTAGGTTTAAACATTTTTATTCTTTTTTTATGTTTAACTTCGTATTGGGAATGTGTTTATCAAATATTAGACATTTTGTGGTCCTTGCGCGCTATTGTCGATTAAAATTCAGCAGGAATACTGTTTTTAAACTGCGCGTAAATTGCATTGCACGAAACGCTAATAAAGCATAGAAAATGGCAAATCAAATTTTTGACGATATACCTTCTATAAGAAGGAAATTCATCAATAAATTAAGATATTGACTACGCTAATGACAATTAAATTTTAAGCGAAGGAAGCAATTTAATAAAATCTATGGTTAAAGAAAAGTTTTAACAAACACGCAGGTTTAACTCAAACATGCTAATCAATCGTTTGTGCTCGTAAATATAATAAATGTTAATTCACTTTTAAAAGAGTAAATCATCTTAGCTGAAATACGGCTATACGAAAACCTATATTGTAATCTCCGTTGGTCTTCCACCGGACATCTCTTAGGTAAGAGCTTCTACTTTAATGATGCACGCTTCTTTCAGTGTTCCCACTAATAAATTAGAAACACGATAAAGTAATTCACTAATCATTATTACCCGAAATGAGGGTACCAATCACACAAAACGTCCATCTATATATTATTTGCATATCAACGTTCACTGTCGCAATTTTTAATAACGGTAAAGGTAACCGAAAGCCATGTTGATTATTATGGCTAAATTCCATAAGTAACTGTTAAATAAAAAGGCAAGTTCGATTCAAATATTCATATTATATTTTTGAATTAAGACTGAAAGTTCACTTATAAATCTAACTGAATAGTCTACAAGTAACTCTCTTTTTCTCTTCCTCTCTTGGCAATATTAGCTATCTGTGTGACATAAATTACCAGTAATATATTTTTTTTAAATTATATACAGTGTGTGCATACAATCCAAAGTTTAGATAGGAAAGCCTAATTACAGAATATGTCATACTTACATCTTGGTGGTCAAAATGAAGCATACTATGAATTACTCATATACCATATCAAGTGTGCATTAAATGCTCATTGCTATATTGAGCAGCATTGAAGCACTTACATTCGTAGAAAAAACAAAGAACAGACGACTGTTATTGGTTAAATTTTTAACGTATGCCTGTTAATGAGTCTTAAATAAAATAATTTTGGCAAATATTCACAGTTTTGTACTTGTTAGATATTAATATGGCTGCTTCAGATGTTTCTGGTGTCAAAAAAGATTTGAAAACGATTTGTTTTATTAGCATGTATAACGAGTACAAACAAGTTTCATTATCAATTAAACGAACACTGGTTGCGTGGGTGGTGATAACATTTATTTAAAACTAAAACGCGTTCTTCAAATTAACACCTGTATCATTATATCCATATATTTGTCAGTAAAGTATGTGAGTAGTTCCCAATAATTGCAAAAATGGTCTAGTGGATGAATTGTCTTTACAACCCATACACAATCAGTTGAATGACAATTTATGTATATATATACATATATATGTATATATATAATTATATATATATATATATATATATATGTATATATATATTTGTAATTTACGTGAAAGTTGGTGATCTTGATTTAATTAATCAACTATATATATATATATATATTATATATTTATATACACATATATATATAAATATATATATATATTCCTTTAAAATATGAGAAAAAGGAACCGTAATTCATGGAACAACATTTACTAATAAGTATTATTTATACCAGTATCTACAGCCAATATTTTGGAACCGTTAGTGATATTTTCGCTCATCCAATCATAACTGTAAATTTTCGTAACCAATTACATCTCAACTGTGCCTGTCTTGCTATTACGCAAGTAGATTTATACCTTTTCGTAAAGCCATGTGACGTGGCATCGCCTTCATTTTGAATGTATCCGCAATTGCTGGTTCTGTCGTATTTTGGGACAGGTCTTTTACTTTTCAACGCGTGATTGTAATAGTTCTGCTCCTGTTGAACCTGACCTTTTTTGAATTTTTACACATTTAAATAAGTGTTAAGCTTCAATTTATTATATTTTTCATTATAAATGATGCATTATATAATATAGAAAAGGCAATTTATTCAGTATAATTAAACGAAATTTGATTACGCAGGCGATGATTAAAAAAATTATTATTTAATTCATGGTTGTAATCTTGATATAAAGACCTACCCCATTACATATCTTCATCTTGAAGACCGGTTTCATCCTTTTTGGGAACACTCCATGTATTATCCAGAAGTTGCCGCAAACGGGGCTCGAACCTGGAAATTTCTGCTTTGGAGTCTGTGGCTCTAATCACTGAGCTACTCTGTTTCACACCGCACAGAATATTCAGATATATGTTTTTGGTTAGCTCAGATTTTATTACAAATTTTTTAAACTGTTTTTATAAAAAGCAACAATTTCAATACCACTTCGCCATGTAGTGTGGTGTCTGTTCAGTAATGACAGATTGGGTATGGTTAGTTTGAACTTTAGTTCTAAATGTATGCCGGAGGAGTTCAACTTAAAGGAAAAATAGACTAACTTAGTTACATTAGCTAATATATAACTGAACATGGTGTTTAGTATATCGTGCGGCAGGATGGCTCAGAGTTTAGAGCACCAGATTCAGAAGCAGACTTGCCCAGGTTCGAGTCCTGTCCGCAGCAAATTCGGGCCAGTACTTGATGAGTTCCCAATAAGGACGAAACCGGTCTACTGGATGAATTGCCTTTTCTACACTATACATTTCTTAGTTTATACTGACATATGTAAGTAATTAATGGGTCAGGTGTTTATATCAAGACCGCAAACTTGATTATAATAATTGTCATCACCACCCGCGCAACCAATGTTCGTTTAATTATAATAATTGATAACACGGTTGGTGGTGCTAATACTTTATGTTATTTTTGCAAACTAGATTTAAATAAGTGTTATCCCCATCCGTGCAATCAATTATTGTGTAATAGTATAATTTATATAAATTTGATATAATCACAACAGGTGCGTGTTTATAACTGCATTTTAATTACGCTGTTGAAATTTTGCGTCAAATACAGCGTAGGAGAGACTAGTTGAGTTGGGAGCCGCATACCTTAAACGGGTTAGGCATAGTGGCAGATGTTGCATGCAATATCTTTAATACTTTTCCAAATGAACAAGAGAAGTTCGTACATAAATTTAATATAAACTATAGAATTCCTATGCATGTGTTTTTTCCCTAGTATAGACCTTTGCAGCCTCCTGTTTGTTGTGACATATTATACGTGTTTAATCTAAATTATTCTGAACCTAACCGCATATTCTCGAGTTTTGCTATTTTAATTCTTACAAGCAAAATCGCATATATTAATATAATTTATAAATTAGCAATTATTACATTTTGAAAGTAGATAAAATAATAAATTCAGTGAGACTTTTGTTGCTCTACAGGTCTAAATTCAACCATTTTAAACGACAATCCTTTTAGAATGTTCAATTTTCACATATGTGAAATATTTATAATTCCATTTTAATGTACAAACGAACATTAAACATTGTACACAGGCTCTATTACAAAAACCTTATCAAATAATTTTATGAAGAAGTAAAATCTATGAATTAATTTGGTCTAAATACAAAAAGGGTACACAACAGTACAATTGATTTGTCCTATCACAACGCGAAATTATTTCGAATTTCGTATATGCTACTTAAAACTTCAGGATCAAAGTTTTGTGTACTATTTTTGTGCTTGAAACAAATTAATTCATATTTTCAGTTTTCTCGAAAATCAGTTGATAACACGGTTTATATACTATGGTTATCCACGTTAAATCCATATGAATGCCTTCGATTATTTAAAGTTTTTCAATAGCCTATTGTGATAATTTATAACTACTGTTTTCTATTAGATTTTCATAATTCGTTTAAATTTAATTGAAAATTTCACTTGATTTAAATTTTAATCAATATCTTCTTTGTTTCTGAAGACTATTCATTTTACTAAAGCAGCAGAGGAAATAGCAAGAATGTCATTCGATGCCGGTATGCTTTGCAGAAAAGTATCTTCTGATGTCAACCAGCCAAAATTGCAAGCACAAGGAGCTGTGGGCAGCCTTGCTCCTGGTGCTCTAACTTCACAATTAAACTACAGTGTGAGATATTTTATCATAATTTTCTTATTTTTATTTGTGGATTTTTTAGTGAATATCCCAAGCATAAACGAGTGTGCTTTTATTTTTTATTTGCATGTCGATATCGAAAGAGAAGGGGAGGCAGACAGTTAAATGACAATTATAGACATCAAGGTTGCAAGCTTGATATAAATAATTGATATCTCCACATGTGCAATCAAAATTTGTTTAGTTGAAGGAAAATTTACATTTTGGTTCACGGTTAGTTTATATTGTTTAGTTGTGACTATTGAAGTATTGCTTGAGTTATAAGATGGTAAAGTGAACCGCAAGTAGTTCTTTACTATTATTAATGTGGTCACGACATTACCTTTTTAAACAGCTTTTGACCCTGATTTAATATTGAGCTAGAAAAATCGTATCAATCAGTACATAGGTGTGCGAATGTGTAAATATTGAATTGATAATTATTTAAAGTAGCAAACAGGATCTCTAATTAATTTCGTTTTCAACGCTTCGATTAGAGAGTTGCATTCTGTTTTTCTTGACTTTTTAAATCAGCTTTCAACGTTTGTTTGAAAAAGTGAATTCCCTATCTAATTAAACTTTATTTTTGTGCTTATGTGATAGATTACTTATCATACAAGACCAACATTTTATAGTTTCTTTCAACGGCTTACTTCCGAAGGTATAATCTGATCGAAATGATAAACTGCTTTTTAGTTCGAAAAACTCAGCTCTATCCTTCGAGAAATGTTTCATGAAAATGTGCATTATCCGCTGAAAATATTAAAGTATTAATTATTGCCACTGGACTCACTTCAATTATTGCCGATGGACACTATTCAATTAATTTCAATGGAAACGTTTCAGTTATTGCTAATGGATTCTCTACAATTATTCCAGATGGACCCGCTTTAATTACTGCCGATTGACCCGATTCAGTTATTTCTGTTGGACAAATTTTTATTATTTCCGATGGATCCGTCCGCGCTATTAGCGATAAACACGTTTCAATTATTGCCAATTGTCTCGCATCAATTATGGCCGATGTATTCCCAACTATTATAGCCAAATGTTTCACTACTGTATTTTGAATCTTTCAGTAAATTAACCGAAAAAAATTATCAGCTTAAAGTTTATTACGTTGACGGTATTGCCATTGAATTTTGCCTAACTACCTGCTCCATTTTTGTCTAATCAGAATTGAATTTTGAAAGATTTTTTCGCGAGCGCTGATGATATTAAATAAATTTCAGGTTGCGATCTAGATTTCAACACTAATCATATCATATATATAATTGCTATTCTAATCTAATCATTGTATAGATTCGTAAAGTTAATGCATTCAGGAGACCGGTTTCGTCCTTATTAGGATCTCTTCACGTACTGCCAAATTTTCGCTGCGAACATGGCTCGAATCTGGGTATGTCTGCTCCAAAATCCGTGAATCTATCCACTGAGCCACTCTGCCCCACTATAAGAGCTTCCTTTGCTACATTATCCAATGTTAAGCTTATAATGCTAAATGTATATCTATAACAAGATTGGTGTTTATTTAAAGTTCGCTGCCTTGATTTAAACAAAAGTTAAATATTGTGTGCCAAAATCTGCGTGATTTGAAAATTATTGAATTTCATTTTCGAGCATCTTCTAATCTAGATTGCTCGTCACCAACTAATATTAGGATGAGATGACAGCATGAGTTGCAGTCGTAAACTAGCTCAAGAATATTCATTACGTGATTTCCCATTGTGAACAAAGCGTACTTCTTTGGAATTTACTAATAATGTTGTGATTAGACTGGAAAATCCTTCGCAATCCTAACATTTGAATCTGATTTGTTTATTATGAAATTTACAGGTGCTGTAAGCGGTTTACTTTGTAATGATAAAACGGATTAAAATGTATAGACACGCACACAAATTTAACGGAAATCTATCTCGTAACACTAAAGTGAATTGTATTAAATAAGTTGTTAAAAATTATAACTAAACCTGAAGAAACTTATTTTTTACGTACTTCAATACTTTTTCGTGTGTTATGTGATGAACCATCGACTGAAAAAATGCTCAGAAAGAAGTTTTGAAATATTTACCCTAATATTAGTGCGGTCGCCATATAGCATACGCGTATCATTCTAAATACACATTTCAGATTCATTTGTTTATATTAAACTGATTTTTTCACGTTGAATTGATACTTATTTCTTTAAACATGGCAGTCCTTATCTTCGAGAACTATCTGATTGCCAACTAACTTTATTCACTAAGAATCATACTAAAGGTGTTCTAAATGGCAAAATAAGTATTTAGTGATAAAGTATTTGTTTGGTGCAAAATTATTTATTCGACGCAGATAAACTAGTTGCTAAGCAACTGCTTTTTAACTAATATAGTTTCACCTATGAATGTTATTATCTGGTAATGCTGATTCCCATAAGTATTAATAAATCCAACTTTAATAACCATTACACAAGTACGAGATATAAATATATAAACAAGGTTTCCGTTTTGTAAAAATGATTCAAATTGCTACGTTTTGAGATGCTATATTTTATGTCAAATCTTTAATAGCGAAAATTATTGAACAAGCAAAATTTGTCAATATATTTTCCCCTCTATTTTGACTAACTGTCGTCTCATTTTTTTGTTGTTTTTTGTCAATTTTTGTGCTACAATCAAAAAAAGCAGAAGCCAGTTGATATGCATTCAACGGTTTTATTTGGTGACGAAGATAGTCTGTTAATGGGGGGTTTGAATCAGGGCGTTTGTAGACAACCAATCCGTGCTGAAATTTACGCACGACAGCTCATGGCTGCGTTCACGCACATGGCATTGGCATACGCCAAACTTTGCGGGGGTGATAACCAAAGTACCGTCAGCGATGATATGGTGCATCATTCAGTTGATGAATTGGTTACACCCGGAGGAGGTAATACGGTGACGGCTAATACTACTACTGGACCAAAGGGAGCGATCTTAGCTAGTGCTGCAAATCAACAACCGAATACAGGCTCGATAGAGACTGAAAAACTCAACGAGGTGGATGCACTTACTGTTAAATTAGCAAACAGGTAGAGCACGCTTTTAATTTAGCACTATTTTATTCAAATAAACTATAAAGGCTATAGAATATCATTTATTATTCTGTTAATATATATTCCTACTTTTCAATATAAAAGCTTACTTTAAAATATTTATTTGTCTTTCTTTAATTTTATCCTCGAATTAGAATACTTTTCTAGCGAAATTTTTAAAATCACTGATATTTTCGAACGAAATCTAAATGCTCTATCCTATAAGCTATTATATGTCATCTACATGGTTAATGAACGAATTCAATTACTTTTTCATGCTACTTTGTAGCATGGCTGCTTCTGATGGGCTTATATATATATTTCTAATTAGGGAAAACACATTAATGAATAATTAAAGCATTAATAAATAATGTTTAATTATTAATGTGTTTTTTCTTCCTAATTAGAAATATATTGTGTAATATTTGAAGGCAATGGACATAATAAAGAAATATATATATATATATATATATATATATATATATATATATATATATATATATAAAAACACAAACGGTTGCTTTAAAATAAATTGGATCATGGCTAAAATCAATAGCAATAAGTTTAACTATACGTTTTTAACGATTAAACAAATTTTAATGTATATTACACCCAGATAGATTCCTGTCTGGCAGAAAATGACTGGTGAGATGTTTTCATATCGAAAAATCGTCATTTTTGCACATTGGCCAATGAACGGTGGATTTCTTCTGTCATTGAATATAAATACTTTTATTAAAGTATTATATGTTCAGAAAATTTGTCCCTACATAACATATTCTAATCTGAGTTAAAAGAATATTTTGCATATAATCAAAATTTCTAAACGGGATTTAAATAAACAAACATTTCGATTTTGAGTATTGAAACCACTCGAAAAAAATTACCTATAAATATTTCTTTTTCGCAAAATTTTTATGATTTACTACTTATCTGCGATAGCCATGCGAAAGACCCAACCACTATTTGTCATCTTAAAATCTAATTATGAAAAAATAGTAAATATCCGGGAGCAAAAAAAGTATTAAACTACACTTATTATTTGAATGTTTTTGGCTTGCCCAACTTTATTGAATATAACTGGCCTGTTTATTATTTTTTAAACGAGTAATAATCACAAAAGCGCTGATAATATATATTTAAATCAAAGTAGCAAACTTACTTTATTGTTTGGCGTCCAAATGTTGTCGATAGGAAATCCACCTCTTATGTGAAATATGCAAACTTTATTAAATGAATGTTTTGAATAAATTGCGCTATTTATAATTCTGAGTATATCGATTATGATGAGTAACTTTTGCAGTTTTCAGCTTTCTTATTGTGAATAGACACAATTATCATTTTTTATAGATAAAGTGTTCAATATCATTTATATTTTGCGTTAATCGTATTTGCTTTTATTGTGCATCATCATACTAGAATCAAGATCTAATAAAGGCAGGAGCGAAACTCACAAGTATTATGTTCAGATATACACAAATCACCCGCTTTGTCCTATGAACGGTATTTAGAATTAGGTTGTATGGATCTGAAACTCGTAGAGATGGATTCGATAACAATTTGCAAAATTAATGATTAGCACTTTGATTTGAATAATATCGCTGATGTAGAAATACACCATATATATAATAAAATCCTGTTAGAATAAATTAATTTAAATAATTTGATTTTGGGCGTAATGGCGACTCATCAGAAGGGGCCGGCATTAAGCTCTATAAACACTATATAATTTATCCAGTTATTTGAGACATGTAGATTGTTCAATCTCCTACACGAATGTGTATTAAATCAGTAACGGATTTAACTTCGTATAAAGTCGTCGTCAAAGCAAATTGAAAGTCTACTAATTATAATTAATATTTACGAAATCTGTTAAGTATATCAACAAAATGGTTTTCGAGATAGCCTATAATTCAACTAAATTGCAATATTCATCCGCTCTTGAACACCTTCTATTCCATAAAATCCATATATTCTGACCTCGATCAACATCAATCAATACTTTTCTTTCTAAGCATGATAAATCTAATATTTCTATACTCATTGTTACGGAAAATGATGTGGAATAGCACAGCAGGTGTTACGTACCAACCAACAAATTAGATCAAATTAAAACAGAAGGAAATGACAAATTCAGTATGAAAATTCAAAG